>DWMG01000462.1:0-19526 GCA_018244855.1 Elbella merops
GTAAGATTTCTAAATTTTTTTATTGTGGAACACTAACTCTTTAACCATTGCAAGTTAAAGATTTATCCCCAAACCACTATAAATCTTTTATATTACCTAAAAGAATTGCCTCCATTATGTCGTGGCGGAGCGGCTACCCCTAAATTATTTATCCTCGCTTGCTTGGTTTTGCTACATTCCAAGTAAGAGAGTTTTATTCGGTTGGTTTGGCTGTTGTTTTCTTAAACTAAGCAAGGTTAACGACAATTTTAACCTAATTAAAAAAAGATAGAATTTTATATCTATCTTTTTCTTATTTTTTGGAAATTTTATACCAAACGTTTATTTTACGCGCTATTAATAAATGGTAAAGATATTTTATAAAAATTAAATTGATGATACGAAACTTATAAAATAAAAGAAAAATTAGATAAAAATGAATTAACCGCAAGTTTAATGGGTAAAACTATTTTTGTTTTATTAGAAACATCGGATGGCAATATTGATTTACGAATTAACCCCTTTAACATTACATATCGTGTAAGTAAAATAAATGAAATCGAACAAGGTGCTGATATTTGATTAAATTATCATCAATCAGATAGTAGTTTTATTTTAAATTTAATTTTTACAAAAGATAAAATGGTTATTAAAGGCTGACCTAAAAATAATGAAGTAGTTGTTGTGCAAAGCGGAACATAAATTAAAGATGATGTTAAACCTTTTTTGGTACAAGAATTTAAAAATAAATTATGTATTGTCCCTTTTTGAGAAATGATTAATGAACCCAATCCTTTATTTTTATCAACATCAATAACTTTAAATCCATGACCAACTATGGCAAATTGTTATAAATTACAACCTGATTTAGATGATGGTTTTAATATTAAATCAAAAGAACGATGGGCAAATCGTAATCACCGATATGGAATATTAGATGATGATTTAATGACTGCCTATAACAAGGGTAATAAAAAAGTATTACAAGATGCTTTTGATGATATTTTTATTCAATCAGGTAAATTAACCAACCGTAGATGGTCAATTATCTCAATCTTTACAAGTAGTGCAAGGTACACCAACCCCAGAAACATATACTGAAGACCAAAAATCTATTATTGAACAAGTATATTTAGCATGTCATTTTTCTGGTTCTTTTGGCGATAAATCAGATAATGACCAAAATAAAACCTAATTTTTATTAACTAAAACAAAAGATTTAGAAAAGCAAGCATATTTACAAGCATATAGCAAACAATATTATACTAATGTGTTTAATGCTGTTTTAAGGTATTATGGTTTATGATATGGTGTTGGCGAACGACCTTATGGTTTTTATTTTGTTTGGGCTAGTTTAGTTGACCAAATGCGCCAAAACGAATTAATTGCTGCTAGATTAGATAATGGCGCAATGTAACCAATAAGAGCAATAACTGAATATGAAAATATTGATGAATTAGAAGAAGAAAAATATTTATAAAAAATATAAGCATGACAAGATAAAATGCAAGAAAAAGAAATAGAATATAATAATAAATTACTATAATATGATGAAACTGGTAATAATCAAAATGCCTTACAAGGTAGAACATAAATTAAGGAGAATTAAAAAATGAGTAGAATTAACCCGGGTGTTATGGAATAATTAAGAAGACAAGCCCACGATACTTTAATATATATTAGATAAAATATACGAGACAATAGACATTGAATGGTATTTCATTTCAATGTTTATAGTTAATATATACCCGATACTGAAACGAGTTGAAAACCAAATAATGATAAACCCGGCGATTATGGTAGTTATTCATGCATATTTGATAATATGGAAAGTACTATTGCTCAATGACAAGATAGTTTAAAAATAGTTCAAAAATATAAAGGTGAAGAAATTAATATATTAACTATTGATGATTTTAATAAACAACCAATTAATTCAACAATATGAGCGAATAATTAAACACCTTTTGCGATAAAATTAAAAGATGAAAATAATAATGTTTATTGAAAATTAATTGATAGCGAAAAAATTTATGATGTTAATAAAATGTTAGAATACTTAAATCGATATAAATTAAGTTATTTTATGAATAATGATAATAAAGCTGATAATTTTTATACGAAAGAAGTTAAAGTTGGTAAATATTGAGATGCTTATATAATTGATGATAGAAGTTCAATTCAATTTGGTGAAAAAAATTTGAACAAGTATTTACTCAACAATCAACTGAAAGACAATATACTTTATTAATTTTAGATGAAGATGCTGATAAATTAAATATTAATGATTATTATAATTTTTATAATGTATTTAATTACCTCGGATTAAATATTGGCGGGGTAATATTAATAATGCCCCCAAGATAGAGAATGATTATATCAATCTAATGTTATTAATTATTATTCACCTTATGATGGTGGTTTCTTATGGCAATAAATCACCTTTTCAAGTATTAATGAAAAAATTAGTAATAGTGGTTTATCAGTAATACAATTTATTCAAACAAGCGCCCGGGGTTAGGGTTATTGTTTTCCTAAAATAACTTATGATGAAAAAATAAATAAATGAATAGTTGAATTAGATGAAGTTTTATCAAAAGACCCGAGTGTTGGGGCGATGACGGTTAAATTTTATGGTAATCCTATCTTTTTTGATATGCCCGTAATTGGTCGCCCAATTATTAAATGTCAATTTAATAAAAAAGTTATGAATTATCTTGATTTATTAATGTATAATATATATCCTTGTCCACCCGATAAAATCAATACTTATGCTGCTCCAGGAGTAAGCTGATATAACATTCAAGGTATTCAACCAACTATGATAACAGTTTTTAAAGATTGAAAACAAGATATGGAAAGTAGATATGACTTTTGAAAACAAAAAATAGCGAATGTATCGTTATAACTGACCCCGCCGCTACATCATTAACTAATTCTACTGTGTTGGTATATATGTTTATAAATAAAATAATGATTATAAATTTTACTGGTCTAAAGATTGAATGATTACTCAGCCTAATAAAGTAAAAGTAAATAATGAATATGTTAATAATGTAATTAGTACTCAAGCATCATCATATTTTAGAAGAAAAGATGAATTTGGTAATACTGTTGGTAAAGTTCAAATTGAATATAATAAAATTGGCGCATGTAATGTTTGAGATATTTTAAATATGAATAATTTTATTAATCGCTAAATTACAGTATTTCCTTTAAACTATACGCAAAAATTATTTTTTAATCCTTTTACTATACCGGGCGGAGTTGGTAAGTTTTTAAATTTTATTTCATTTGGTATTCCGTGGGGTTGAGTAATTAATAAAGATGAAAAATCATGACCCAATTTTCAATGATTAAATGGCTTTATTAGTGATAATATTTATAGTTTTTATAATGACGCCTTTTGGTCTTAAAATTCAAAAGGTAAAGGTTATTTACCATTTGAAATATTTATAGAACAATGAAATGATAAAGTCGGCGATATATTTTGAGCTAATGCTACTATTTTTGGTTTTACAACTTTATTAACCTATAAAGTATTGGGTAATGCTTTAAATAAAGATGGATCACAATATGGTTATTTAATTTATTCAACTTATAATTTAAAACAATTAAATGAAAAAATAATAGAGTTTACTTAATTAATTAATAAAACAAAACGGCTGATGCACAAACACAAGTTAGTGAAAGTGAAAAAGATAATGATTGCGAATTATTACAAACACCTGATGGTACAAATTGTAGTTATATAATTAATATGTTTTAAATCCAAGCATTATATAAAGGTAATTTTAAAATTATCTTTTATTCTGATAATCCATATACCAATAATGAAGAAGAGTATTTACGTTTATAAGTATGGAGTTTTCGTGGAAAAACAAAAAGTACACCAAATAATTATTTATGCGATATGACAACTAATTATAAAACTATTTTTTTATTACCTCATGACTATGAAATACCAACATTTAATTACCCCGAATATGTATTACCACAAGCACTATATAACTATCCAGAGTATACAAAATATATTATTCCTTCTGATGTGGCACTACCATTAAAAACTAAAATTACAGCACCAGCACAATATAAAAAAATCCTAAAAGTTATATAAATTTATTTAATGATGAATTTAATGATGCGTATTATGAGATAGAAATTAACTTAAAAAAAATTGACCAAAATATTCAAAGTATTGATAAATTTATTAGTTATTATAAAACTATTGAAATAAGCAGTCTTAATAATATACAAGTTGAATGTGGACCACCTGAAATATAAAATTTTATCCCTAATAGAAATGTTGATATTTTAGGGGGTTCTAATGGTTGTAATTTTAGCGGCGGATCATTAGTAAATATAACTTTACAACAAAGTGGTCGTTCACAAGTTGATAAAGTTAACTTTGATAATATAGTAACTTTATATAGTAATAATATAAATAATGATATTCAAACATTTGTTATTGCACACACTAATGGTTTACCAAATTATAATGATTATGAAAATAATTATTTATCAGAAAAAAATCATTTAGATATTAATTTTTTAGTTCAAATAACATCATTGTCTAATAAAGTTGATAATAAAATTAAAGAAATATATTTACAAGCGCATTATACTAATGATGTAAAATTGAAAATTAGATTTTAAAAAGTAATATTTCCTCAATTATTAACGGGATTTGGTCGAATTTATTCGGGTAATGATAAAAATATAACGATAGATATTAATAACCCAAATGTAGTGGAAATTATAAATAAAAGCGATAACCCGGTTAAAATTACATTTAAACCAAGATAAAAAACAAAAAAGAGATGTAAATATCTTTTTCTATTTTTACTTAACTTTTATATTACCATTTTCATATAAAATTAAATTAGGTTCTTGTGTATCTAAATTTCAACGATAAAATGATTTAATATAATTTATATAGTCAGAATTATTTTCTCCCCATCTCTTAAAAGCAAAGGCTTTTCAATGGTATAAAATAAAGATTCATCTATTATCTTATTTGTGTTGTTAATAGACCCCAAAAACCTTAATTCATAATTATTATTTTTATATATATTATATTCTTTTCATACCTCAATAGCATAATTTGTTAAAATCTTACTTATTTCTCATTTATCTTTTTTCATACTACATAATATCATTTATTATCAACTGTATTAAATGGTTTTTCTTGTGGCGCTATTCATTCTAAATTATTTTTAATAGTTTCATTTGTTGTATTTATTTGGTTTTCTTTTTTTAAATGTTCTAATTATTCTTTTGTATATTCTTGCGGTTTATTACAAGCAACTAAACTTGTTGCGCTTGTTCCTATTAAAGTGCTTGTTTCTAAAATACTTAATATTTTTTTATATTTATTCTTTTATTTTTGTTAATTTAATTAAAAATTAAATTATTTACTTACGCAAGCATTTACAACCAATACCAGTTCTCATACTAGCTCCAGAAGCGGCGCAAATTAAGTTTCCAATAACATAAACTGCGCCGCCAACAATTGCCCTGGCTATTGCACAAGATCCAGCGCCAACGCCGAACTTGCGCCAATTGTTGTTGAACAATTATAATTATTATTTCTATTATTTCCCATTTCCGTTGGTTTTGTTTGATTTGGTCTTGGGATTTGATTTTATTGTTGTGTGTTATTCAAATTATTATAATAAATTATATAATTATAATAATTATTATGATCATTTGAATTATTTATTATAAAACCTCGTCTATTTAATTATTCTCTGGAATATCCCTGTCTTAAAAATTAATTTTCAAAATTTTGAATATTTCTTCTATAATCAATATCTGCTATTCCAAATAAAGTATACATATTTCCTTCTCGAATTGTTCTAAAACTTTCGTCGGCATGATCAAAATATTGATAACTGTATCTTGAAAAAGAGGCGGGACGATTATCTTATCTAATACCGGTAATTAAATAAAAATGATTAAGTTATCCTTGATATTGCGGTAATTTACCGGTATAAGCAATAGCAACAGGAACATTATTTATAAACTGTTTCTAATTAAAGTTGTAAATTCATTTCTATTAAAATATCACCTGTTTCAAATATTTATTTAATATTGACGCCCATTATTTAAATTATGACCATTTATAACATTATTCATAGATCGTAATCAATTTTGAGGATAGGTACCTGTTTATAAACTTGTATCCATATTATTTGTAATAGAAAGTTTTTGTTGATAATTTCTATTATGTAATCTTGTTTGGGGTCAAGAATTTAAACCTAAAATTATTAATGCCAACCCCCCGTTTGCTGGCCCACATCACACAGATTATTGTTGAATAATTCTATTTTCAGTAATGTGATCTAAACTACTAGATAATTGTATATTTAATTCATCACTATTTCTTTTATTTTTATTTATATTTTTTAAATTATTTGTTTGTAAATTAATTTCACTATTTAATTGTTTTTTTGATAAGAAATAGCAGCAATTGTTGTTGGTATATCAGTTACACTAATCGTTAATATACTTAATAAACCAAGTAATTTTTTCATACTTGCCCCCCTTCTTAATATTGAAACTTTTTATCAAGATCTGCTTTCAGTATATATATAATAAAAATTATGAATTATTTACAAAATTTTATCTTTAAAAATGACTATTATGATGCATTTTAAGGAATAAATTAGCAATAAAATATATTAAGTTTAGTATTTTTGTATAAAAATTATTTTATTACTAAAATAATAGTATATAATAAAAATATATTTTAATTTTTTTATATCAAAAAGAGTTTATTCTGATTTGTTAATCGAACAAGAATAAAAAAAAGAATAGCTTATAAAATGGCACTTACAAAAGAACAATTAATAGAACAAGGTTTAAGTGAAGAAATTGCTGAAAGCATATTAAATTAGTTTAATAATGAAGCAAAGCAAATTAGAGAAAGTGTTCAAAAACGTGAATATGTTATATAAAAAGAAGACTTTATTAAATTATCTAATGAATTAGATGAATTAAAAGCGTTTAAAGATGTTCCGTCTACTAAAATTGAAGATATTAAAAATAATTTATATAAAGTTAGTGGTAGTTCTTTAACTGAAAAAATGCAAACTTTAAAAGAATTAAAACCTGATTTGTTTGTTGAAGAAAAACCATCAGTTTCACCGACTAATTTTATTAAAGATATGATTGAAAAATATAGTGAAAATAAGAATTATTAAATTGAAGATATTTAAAAAAAGAGCATATACTCCTGGGGAAATTAAAAAGTTAATTGATTATACACTTAAAAACCTTAGATAATAAGGAGCGAAAATTATGGCAACAATTAATTTGCCACAAGTACTTTTTACATTACAATGTAATACAACGGGGCAAAAATCATATATTGATATGGTTAATGCTTTATTGCGCGGGCCTTTATATAATGAATATGCAAGTATTATGCAGTATGCAACAGCAACAGCCGAACAAGTTGTTTGATTGCCTAATGCGGGACAAGCATTATATAACTTAACTCATCGTGTGGTATGACAAGATGATTATTCATTACCAAATGGCGGGACAACTCAAACAATGGGATTAATAAGAATTCCGGTTCCTATTGATAAGATATTTAATTTAAAATTAATGAATGAGGCTTTTGATTTGACATTAATAGAACAAAATATTAAAAGTGGTGTTATTGCCGATGATATTTCTAGTTTTGTGCAGAATAAATTTGTTAATTTAGAATGTGAATTAATTCAGGCTATTTACGATTATTGTTTAGCAGATGGTCAATATTAATTAATTCCATTTCGTAGTTATAATGCATAAAATGCTTATGATGCAAATAAGGCATTCTTTACATTAAATGAAACATTGATTGAATTAACTAATCAAATTAGTAATTTATATTTTGGTTTGACAACTGATAAAATGTTTATTGTTTTAGGTCTTAGATCCCATTTAGGATTAACAACCGCTTATTTAAAAGTAATTAGTTCACGAGCTCAATTAAAAGCAATGGTTAATGGTAAATTATATGAAAATACTGCAATGGGTATTCCTGTATCAAAAAGTTTTCATTTAGAAAAAACATATACAAAAGGACAAGTTAACCGAGATAAAGGTTATAATTTTGCCAATATAAATGGTTTAATTATTAATAAACAAGCATGATCTTATCCAATTAATATGGATACTATTCAACAAGTTTTAGATAATGATACTGATAATCCTAAATGAATTGGTAAATTACAATATGTAACACAAACTATTTTATATCCAAAAACATGTAATATTATTTTAGAAAAAGCACCAACACAAGAAGAAATTAATACCGCTAAAAATAATTTAAATAAAACATTTATAGTTACTGTTGATTATTAAATTACTGCAGTAACATCAACTAAAATATATATTAGTGGAATTAATAAATTAGATAAACCTAATATTCATGTTTTAGACCCAACAAAAGCAACACCAGAATATTTAAAACCACAATTTAAAGCTGTTGTTTTAAAAGCATTTAAAGCCCGTATATAGTTATTTAACTGAGGGTGATTTTGATTACTTTATTGAAAGTAATGGTGAAGATTGACCAATTAATATTATAAACGATAAAACTGTTGAAGTTCAAATTCAAGGTAAAAATAATGCTATTGGCCAAACAAAAACAATTGATGTAGTAATTAAAAATTATTAATAAATAATTAACTTACTAATGTTACAAGTTTTAACTTTACTATCAGAGAATTTAGGTAATAATGTAGTAATAAATAAGTTTGTTAATTTAATTAATAAAGTTAATAAATTTGCTTCATATTATTCTAATCCATTGCAAAAGATTACAAGTAAAATTGAAGATATTTATAAACGATTAGATTCATTTACTTATGTAGATTTAATTAAAAAAGGATATCAAAAAGAAATTCAACAAACATTAAGTAAATTAGAAAAAGATAATAATATTAAAAACAGAGAACAATTTAAAAATGAAAATTATATAAATACTAATTGAAAACCTTTAAATATTATTTGGCTTGATAGTGGAATGTTTAATATAACTAATAAGTTAACTTTAACAGGTAATTTAACTATTTTAATATATACAAAAAAGTAAAAATCCCTAAGTTTTATGGACCTTATGTTTATCCTTGTGTTCCGATTGAAATTTGAAAATTATTAAGTAATGCCGTGTATAATGCCGGCGCTTTATTTTGGCGTTATTGATTAAGAAAATGATTACCCAGTCATTTAAGAAATTATATTAAAAAACGATTACCACAAGCATTAAAAGAAAAATATTCAAAAGGAAATATTAAATTAACATTACCAACAGTTCAAAAATTACAACAAATTAAAAAGTTTATTAATAATTTAAAGATTGGACATTTTAATTTTAATTTTTCTGGCGAAATTAATAATAAAAATGATATCGAGAACGAAAAAAGTGATGTTAAAAATATTAAGAATTTATATAAAACACCAGTTAAAAATATGTTTTACAAAACTAATAAAACTATCAAAATAATTAAAAAAACAAAAATAATAGTTAATAGTTATAGGCTAAGTAATTTAAAAAATAAATATCGTAATCAATTAAGGGGTGTATTATATTGAAAATAATTTAAGTAATTTGTTATTTATAACAGTTGAAGATGTTAAAGAAAGTAAACTTTGACAACCTATTAATGATAGAAAACAATCTGCTTATAACGATAATTTAATGTATAATTCTATTTTAAAAACTATCTTATGAATGGATATATTATCGGGTGGGACAATTTCAGATAAAATAAATAAAAAAGATTTGTTTCCTTGAGTAAAAAAAGATAATACTGGTTTAATTGAATATAACAAATTATTAAGTTATATTAAATCTGCTTGTTTATTAGTCGTTTTAATTGATATTTACCAAAAGGAGTTAATGATTTAACTGGCAGCGCCTAATTTTCTCAGGGCGGGGTCGCTTATTCTCAAACTAATGATCCAGAAGCAAATAAAAAAATTAATCGTAATGTTAAAAATGCTTTAAAATTATCAGATTAAATAATTGATATTATATCTAGTAAAACAGTATCTAGACCTTATAATTATAGTTTAGATAATTATTCTCATCCATTAGAAGAATATAACATATTAGTAAAAAAATTTTTATCCAACATTATTATTTTGATTAAAAGAACGATTACAAACAGATAATTCAATAAATATTACTTATCTAAATATTAATGATTTTTCTAAAATTGATTATAATGAATATATTAAACTTATTGTTTCGTTTGACAACAAAACTATTATTAAAAACGAACAACAACAATTAATGGCATCAGATGCTAAACAAGATAAATTAATGAGCGGAACAAACATTAAAACTATTAATGGTAATTCATTATTAGGGGGTGGTAATATATCTATTGGGGGGGGGGGTGATTGATAAGTTTTTGATACTAGTTATTTTATAAAAAATACTAGGGATTATTATGACATTAGAAATTATGATAAACATAATTATAGTTATCAAATTTTGGTTCAAAATAATGAATATGGTCTAATAATTGGGTTGGGGGGGGTATGGTTACAACATATCCTAAATTTCCATTTCCCATTAAATGTCCAATTAAAACAAATGATAAATTATATTTTTATGTATAATTTTCGATAGGAAGAATTGTATCACTTAAAAATCAATCCGGAACCCCCGCTAAAATGCAAGCATTATATATTAAAAGAAAAAAGTAAGTTAGAAAGGAATTAAATTAATGAAACAAGATAAAACAACTTGATTAAAGGGCGCCTTGCCTTGAAATTGATTTAAAAAAGACCCTATTCCAAATTATAATTGAACTCATAAAGATATTAGAGAATGAGAAAGAAAATATAAAATTCGCAGTTGAGTGGTTGGTTTTTATACATTGATATTTTTAGCATTAAATTGTTGATTAGAATATGGGATGATTGATAGTATTAATAATAAAATTGATTGATATAATTATGGTCAATATTGAGGTAATGGAATTGCTATTTTATTAACACCTTTATTTACGCACGGAATTCAAGGCATATTTGTTGCTATTAGTAAACCAAAAGTAGATATGAAAATTGATATACCGAGATTAAAAGTTTCTAAAATGGGATTATTATTTACAATTTTACCATTAATTACTTTAATAATTTCTTTAATTATTATTTGAATTGATAAATCAAAATGAAAAAAAGACCACTTAAGACATTGTTTAGATTGTCGTATTAATCCGCGCGTTATTAAACCAAGAATAGCAAAACAATGAAATAATTTAGATGGTATAACAGAAGAAATATTTAAAAATATACAATATGAAAATATTAAAAAACAAAAACAAGAAGAAAATAAAAAATAATTAAATTTAAAATAGACTATATATTAGGGGTGGTTGATATTTTTGGGCGGTTATATAGTTAGTTTAATTTATAAATTATTTTGTTTTGAAAGAATGGATGGCCACTGTTTGAGTAAAGATAAGAAAGAAATTAAATAAAATGAATGAAACATTAATGATTGTTTTACTTGTATTAGCGGGTGCGGGCGGAATAGGTATTTTTGGTATTCTCGAATTATCTGCCAAAAAATTAAAAAATATAAAGCAGAAATTAGAGAATTAAGAACTGATGTTATTGCCCGCGAAAAAAATTTACGAGGACCCGATTATGCAACAGAACTAGTCCTTAAAACGGGTCAAATTAAAAATATTAAAAAAAGTTAAATTAAACGACAAAAAAACAACAACAAAAAGATGCCATTAGACAACTAACAAATAGTATTTAAAAAAATAACCTTAATTGGTTATTTTTTATTTTTCTCTTTATTATGTGTTATATAAAAGTGGATAAGATATTCAATTCGTTAAGAATAAGTATCAAAATTTAATTTATTTCAAACTTTTTCTTCATCATAATTTAAGTAAACATTTATATTCCGAATTTTACAAGAATAATATTTTCCTGTTTTCTGATTATACGAATGTTTCATAATTATTTACTTTCATAATTAGCAATAATAATTGCATCTTGTTTTAACTTATCTAAAATAATATCGGTTTGTGCAATTCAATCGCGCTTTGTATATTCAGATTTATCAATTAATTTATTATCTTTAAAAATAGCAACAGCCGCAGTATCGGTTCCTGATTTGTCAATACCTATTTTTATCAAGCGTATACATTTTTGTCGTTATTATTTGCGGTTGGAACTACATTTGAAATATATTCTTCTTCGACTACATTATTATTTGTCACTTATTAATTTGGATCAGATAAATTATTATTATTTGATATATTTTCATTACTAATTTGGCGCTTATTTGTGTTTATATTGCTGTCATTATCAATATAAATCTTTTCATCATTATTTGTAATAACTGCTTGGTCTGATTTATATGCTTGTTGTAATTCAACTGACATAATGCCCCATTTTAGTAATAAACTAGTTAATATAGTTTTTAATGCCATTTCATCAAAACTAGCAATATAAAATGATTTATTTTTAGCATAATTTTTATAATATTTCATAAAATTATTTTTTGTTTGTTATTTTGTCATATATAAAGTTTTTTCAAAACCATTAACAATTTTAAAATATGCTACATAACCTATAATTTATAATTTTTCTCTTTCATATTCATTTTGTGTTAAATTAAAACTAGTTCTTTTTAATCGATCATAATTTAATAATTCATTTTCTCTTACATTTTATACTGACATATCTAAATATTGACCACTTATTTTCGCCAATTGAATATAATCTTTATAACCCATTTGAAATTGTGCTTGATTAATTCATTCTTGCGATTCACAACCATTAACAATTCTTGTTATTTTAGTATTATACGGAACGACATAAGCATAACCAAATTGTCTTTCCGTTGGTAAATTTAATAAAATACCCCTATAACAAGCAGTCATAATTGTTTTTGAATATACCTTTTGTAATAATTCATTACTATTTGATATTGAAAATATATTACTTTTAAATCTTGCAATTTTATTTTCATTAGAAAATTTACTTTTTATTCATTATGTCACCCCATATGTTCTTAAAAATTAAACAATATTTGCCATATTATTTTTCTCCTTTATTTATTTCAAAATTAATACCTTTAATACCAATTAAATTAATATCTTTATTACTATCTCGCTGTTCTTTAATTTCATTTTTAACAATTTGTTCATCTACAATTAAATAGTTTTTAATAATATTAATAAGTTCTAATTTATAAGCTTTTTGTAAAAAATCATCATTAATACCAATAACCCCAATATCTTTAATTAATAATTTATCTTTACGAAAATTACTAGTAATAATTTTTAATTCTTGTTATTTTTTTGCTATACTTTTGATTTCTAAAAATTGATCTTTTTTATGAGTTTCAATAATTTCATTTTTTTGAAATTGAATATTAATGAGACTATTTTTTAAAGAATCGTGATTATTCTTAATATTATTTTCTAAATTCAAAATATATTTTCCAATAAATTTTAATTCATCTTTAAAAGATTTTATTAATTTTAATGGTTCTCTAAAAAATAATCAATTTTTGAAACTACTAATTTTAAATCTTTTAGTGATTGTTATTTATATTATCCATTTATTAATCAAGCTTGTTGTTGATATATAAATTATGATAATTATTGTCCATTTTTATAAATTCATTTTTTAATTGTTAATGCTTTTAAACTTAATTCTTTAAAATCATTTCCTTTTAAATAAAATGGATAAGTAATATTTTTAACTTAATTATTTAACTTTAAATCTGCAATAATTAAATTTCCTCTGATTTCATTTCTTCAATTAAATTATCAATATATTCATAAGCACTATCTTCTGAAAGACATTCGTCTAATTATAAATTGAATAAATCTTCTTTAGTATAAAAATAACCATTTTCATCTTTTCACACACTAATTTATCTCATTCTTTGCTATTAATATTTCTATTAATTTTCTTCCTTTTTTTATTTGACATCAAAATAAGTTATTTCTTGATTTAATAAATGTGATTCTTCATTTTTAATTAAATTAATATCCATCATTAATATTTTCTTTTTGCCCCGTTTTATTATCAAATATATTAATACAAAAATCATTGTACATATATATTGATATTAGATTTTTGATTGTCATATTTACCCTCTATTTTGAATTCGCTGGAATTAACTCCTAAGTTAAAGTGCCAAAGCGATAATTATTTATATAATTATTTATAATTTATTTACTACGCCGCCCGCCCACCGGAGGTGAGCGGTTGTGGTATATTTTATTGTTTAATGTTTAATAATCGACAGTTTTTTATAGGTTAATGCCAGATAACTCTCTCTTCATCCTCGCCATTTCAGGTCAAAACGTTCGGTTTTTAAAATAAATTCACTAGTACCCTGAAGAGCTTAATGCTAGCTTTTTGGTTTATTAAAACCGCCGCCACTTCTAAGAAGTAATATCTATCGCAAAATTATTTATAAAGTTACCATCTCAATATTTATTGTCGTTCGATGTTGACCCAGCACTTATCGCGACCATCGCTTGTTAAAGGTCTATTATTTCCGGACCGATTTACCGCCTGGCTAGACCGTTTCATGCGGAAAAACCACTTAGTTATTTAAAATAACCGCCCCACACCGCATTAAGTTGTTTTATAAAATTTAAGTTTAAAAGAACCAGTTTTATCATCAAAGATAATTTTTTAATTTTCTAAGCGTTTATGAAATCGCTTTTATTTTTTATCTTTTATGCTATTTAATAAATCTTTATGATTTTAACAAGTTCATAAAACTTTATTTTATGCAAATTCTTCGATAATGAATGATATTAATTTATAGCAGTTATCAATATCGCACATTTGCTTTTGCTTATTAATTTCCATTACTTACTCCTTTCTTTGACATTAAGTTTTTTTATTAGCAAATTAATTAACCGAAACATAGAAAAGACAACGCCTTAAATTAGGAGAAAAAACAGGTAAACTTTGTAAATATTTCTAAAATATTAATAAATATGTAAAACAACTTAAAGAGGGCATCAAAAAGCTGTAATAAAAATTTTATACTTTAATAACTTAAGATACTGTCCTTTATCTGAATCGGTTAATAATTTTGATTTTACAAATAAAAAACAACCCCCTTTATTTAACAAGAGTTGTTTTTTGGAGGTTAATCGTACACGATGCCATTTATTAAATAAAGAATTTAATAATTATAAGCTACATGAAGTTGTTGTTAGTGATTTAACATATGTTTTTATTAATAATAAATGATATTATGTTTGCTTTCTAATTTATTTATTTAATCGCGAAACTATTAGTTATGATGTTAGTTTACACAAAGATGCAAAATTAATTAAAAATACCTTTAATAAAATTAACTTTAGATTAAATGAAGGGAGCTGTGTAGATACAAACAGCAAATTTATATCTTGTTAAGTTAATAATAAAATATTTTTAATAAATTGCAATAACTTTTTCAAAAAAAAAAAAAATTAAATTTTTGTAATTTTATATCATATTACCCATATTTAAGCACACTAAAAATAATTTATTAAATTTTAACCAATAAATTTATTTAAAATTTTGTAAAATTTTTTTTTGCACTTAGTAAATTCAAACATGGTCTGAGTTTATCGTTTACAACATTAACTATTCAATTTATCATTTTTTTACTAATATTATTAAAACAAAAACCATTAGAAAGTCAATATCTAAATTCGTCATTCATATGTTTAATTAGTTGTTTTTGTTGCGGTTTTCCTGCATAACAAAAATAAACTTGTGTTTCAGCAAATATTTCCATTTCTTTTCATTTACTAAATTATTTCCCTGTATCATTTATTATTCCTTTAATTTTCCCAATTAAATTATTACTTTTAACAATATCTTTAAATTTTTTTAAAACTTCACTAGTAGTATTATTTTTTAATTTCATTACAGAATAATTTTTACTTGATTGTTCTACTAAAAATAAATTACTAAATTGATGGTATTTTCCAACTGCTGTATCCATTTCAAATCAACCAACATTAGAAGCTTTATTTTCAATATTTCAAATTTATTTAAAGTTAGTTAATTGACCACTATTATCATGTTTTCCTTTTGTTTTATATTTTTTACCACGATGAGGTAAATTTTCTTTTTTAATCCGAATTCACCTAAGCGAATTAATTTATAAAATGTTTTAACAAAAGCAGGAAATTTAACGCCAAACTACAAGAAATAACGATAAATCAATTGTTCGGGTGTATCGTGGTATTTATTAAATCTTATTTTAATAAAATATAACTTATTTTATGTAAATGTAGGTATTTTTTAATAGATTTTTTACGTTTTTTCTTATAATATTTTTGCGCTTCGTACTGATTATAATCTTTTATACTTTTAAATATATTAATTTCTCTTTTAATATTATTAATTCCGCGACTCGTTTGTCTTGATATTTCAGATAAATTAATTGTTCCATTTTTCTTTTTACAGGCATCAGATAAAAATAAATTCTTAAACAAATATCGTTCATCGCACAGGACGCCTCTGTTGTGGTTTTTAACAATAAAATATATTTTGGTTCACTTGATCATAACGTTTATGAATATTATCCAGCAACAGAACAACAAAAAATTATTTTTACAGCAAGTAATTGAATTGAGTCTTCGGGTGTAGTTTTAAATAATAAATTATATTTCGGTTCACAAGACAATAATGTTTATGAATATGGCGAATACTACTTAAATTCAAATTTAGAACAAATTAATGAAAATTATGATATTGCAATTTTAAATGAATTAAATTATTTAAACCCAACATTAGATATAACACAATTATAAATTGTTAATAAAACAAATACATCATCTATTATAAAAATAAAAAATAGTTTTAATAATGATATTAATATAGTAAATATAAAATATTCAATTAATAATAAATCAAATAAAATTGTTAATTTGAATGAATTAATTAAAAAAAGCATTATTTTTTAAGTTTCGTGATGAAAATTCTAATTTAAAATTTAAAAAAAAATAAGTTATGTTTATATTAATAATTTAAACTTTTTAAATGTTTAAGTAACAAAAAAAATCAAAATTAATAGATAGTATTGATTTTAAATATCCGCGCCCTGATAAAGGGGTTGTTAACAATACATCAAATCCAAAATATTTTTATATTTCTAGTTGTCAATATGATTAAAAATCAGAATTAATATTTCAAATTAAAAAAGGAATAATTAAAAATAAAGCAGAAGAAAAAAAGAAGATATTTGAACATTAAATAGTGATGATGAAAATAAATTAATAGAGCTTACTTATTGAAATAATAAAGATGTTGAAATTATTAATACTTTATCAAATGATTTTATTTTTTAAAATTTTAGTGAACAAAAACAAGAAATTATTTTAAGCATGTTTAGAGAATATGAGTCTAGATTTGAACTTAATCTAAATGAAAATTAAAAATTAATTATTCATTAAGAGTAAATAAATCAGAAATTATATTAAATTTAAAAAAAATTACCGGAACAATTAGTTCTAAAATAATTGATTATAATAATAAAGAACACGTAGTTATTTTTTCAATTAAAGAAGCAATGCAATTTTTGCAAAGATATAATTTATTACCCGATGAAATTACTATCAATAAATATAATAGTATAACTTTCAATGGAGAAGCGTTTTTATCATTTAAAAGAGAAGGACAGTTAAAAACGAGCATAAACACTTTTGTAATATAGAAGAGTTATGGTTAAAATTTATTAAAAAAATATTAATTATTTTGGGAACAATTGCTTTAATAGGTACAATTACAACAAGTTTAGTTGCGTGTAATAAACAACAAGAAAAAAATATACGCATGAATAATTGGGGCATTTAAAAAAAGAAAAAAATATAAAAACAAAAAATATTATTTTAGAATGAATAGCTCCACAAGAAAAACCATTTAAAAAAGTTGATGATAAATGATATTTTGTTGTATGGCGGGGTAATAAAAACAATAATTGAAGGGGTATTAAATTTAAAATTAACCCACCAACTATTAATCAGTTTGTTATCGATAATTATGGTGATTGTAATTTATAAATAGCAGATTTATTAGTATATTTAGTTATGGTTATTGGGATTAGACAATATGTAGCAAATTGATTTAAAGATGACGGCGCTTATTTTGAAGCAGTTTATCGTTTAAATTTAATAACACAAAACCATAATTTTAATTTAAAAGTTGAAAATGATGGTACCATAAAAGTTACTGAAATATAAAACAGTCATTTTAATAAATGACTATTTTATATTTCTAGTTTAATTAATTATAATTTTTCATTATTTATATTAAATAATTTTAAATTATTAATATTAATTTGTTCTTTTTATGTAAAAATTATAATATCATAATTTCCATAACCTCATATACCCGATATTTCAATTTGATTTAAATAAAATATTTTAACATCATAAGTTATTTTAATGCTATCTTCAACTAAATCTTTATTCACACCCGCCCAAAATTGTTTATAATAAATTAATTTATATAATTGCGAAAAATATTTTAAATAATTTTCTATTTTGTTATTAGAAATAATTAAATTTGTTAAATATTTGCCATATTCTCCATCGGATAATTTAATTTCGGCAGGAATAAGAGAAGGAATATTGTTTATTTCTAATTCATTTGTTATGGATAATCAATTAAAATAATTTGCCCCTAATTTATAAATGGGTTTTTATGAAATATCTTTGTTTTTAACAGTTACTTTAATTTCATCATCATTGTTTATGTTGTTTTGTTGATTTAAATTTCAATCTATAATTCGTCCTGTTGTAAAATCAATAACGGGTGTATTTTGTTCACTGTCATTATTTCAACAATAAACTGCTTCAAAATAGACTCCACCATCTTTAAATCAATTTGTCACATATTGTCTAATCCCAATAACTATAACTAAATATCGACGGAGTAAAATTATCGTTTGGTGATATCTTATTTTAATAAAAATCTATTTATTAAAATAAAACTAACTAAAAAAAGACAAATTATTTTTTTTAACCATTTTAATCATAACATAAAATCACAAAATTGCAAACGAAAAATAATAATCCAAAAATTATTTAATAAATATTTATTTAATTTTTTTAAATTTTAAACAAACGATTGTACTTTTTGAAAATTATTATTTATTAAAAAATGGTAATTATCATTATTTTTAAAAAAATAACTATGTTCTTTTTCATTTTTTTATTTATCTTATTAAGATAAAAATCAATTAAATTAACTCCGTTTTCTTTCGCCATTTTCATTGTAATCATATTTTTAAAAACTTTTTCACTATATGATTTAGAACCATAAATTTTTAATTATTTGACATTATGTGAAATTTGTGATTAAGCACAAGAACCTGTATATCATTCATCTTTATAAACCTTAATTCCATCTTTTCTTTTATTAATATAATTAATAAATTTTTTATGTCTTATTTTTTGTATTGATGGGGTAAAAAAACGTTTGGTGATATCTTATTTTAATAAATATTTATCTATTAAAATAAAATCCCTAAGAAAAAGATAAATTTA
>DWMG01000463.1:0-19525 GCA_018244855.1 Elbella merops
GTATTTCCAAGCGTTTTTATTTCTTTCGGTGTTTATTTATTGTAGATTTTTAAATTAAAAAGACATTTAAAAAGTATCAATGACCCGTAAAAAATTTGGGTCGTTTAAACTTTGCATGTATTATTTTATTTTATTTTAAGATATCTGTATTTCATTCACATTGTAACATTTAAATTCCGAAGTCTTAACGTGTCCAGAGAATCTATATTTGCTAAATGCTTTTCTATAGAGTGTAGAGCCACGTCGTCTTCCTTTATTGGCGATAATAATAAAAGTCGTTGGTTGTAGTTTTATGGCGTCCCTGACACATTTGGTTTTACGCTGTCTAGACCGGACCTTTACTTTCCATTTTGACGATTCCAAATTTTTATTACTTATTTAAGCACTCGGCATTTAAGTACGTTCACGTTAAGAGCGTTTACAAACATTACACCTTTCTTGGCACTTCGTGGTATAGATTCTTCAATATTATTAACACAATTATTGATCGGCCGGTAACTATTGAATTGTTAAATATTCATTTATCGTCACATTCCTATTATTTGTTAGTCAGCTATGGTTTAACGTTCAGTGTTCTATAGACAAGGATTATGTACATATATCTTGAATTAGATCAGTTCTTATTCATAGTGACACGGTTTGACGTGATGAAGTAAATTATGACAAATTCTTAAATTCTTCCATTTGAGAATTATCGATTATCACTATTTTTGGATAATATATAAAATTGTTTTTAAAAGCAATATGTATGCTACGCTTGTTATTCGGACCGTTCGATGTATATCTGGTCAAGACATGCTACATGTAATGTCAGTTCATATAAAGTACAAGTTTTAAACATGGCGTAAATTTCTTAATTTTTAATACATCGTAAAGTCAAATAATCTGTTATATCTTTAAGCAGTGTTCAAGGCTTACATGCTATAGCTTCTTGATGTAGCTGCTCCTTTCGTTGGTTGACGTTTTTGGGACATTATTGTGTGATGCAAGGTTTGGTATAAAATGTATTTTTAATATAAAACTAGTTAAACAACAATCACTTGTACGTTCAAGCTTCTATCACTGGTCCGCTTATCGCCTGAAATCTATGTCGAGTACAATTTATCCTTGATCAATGGGATCAATACTCGATGCCATAAACGACCAAGTTGTCTATCTGTTTCTAATAACTTATCGACTTTGATCCCTAGTAATATATCGTAATTAATAACCGACTTTATAGTATCGACAGCTGTGATAGATGCAGTAGATTATGATTAGTTGTTACTCTTGTTATGGTTTGGAATAGCCAAGTGGTGCAACGTCTTGCTACGTCAAGATAGATATTCGTTATGATCGCCACTGCTGTTTCGTCGGTTGCGTTAGTGAATGCTATTGAAATTTAATGAAGCTTTGTTATTATAACCATCACGAATAAGACTTCTAAAGCAAGTAGATTTTATGCAATAACTGGCGTAACTTTCGATTGCGTCACCTTAAATAACTATATAACTTCGTAAAAAGCTAAGCAAGGAACACGTATTTGAAAAATACTGCTAAAGAAGAGTAGGCTGAAAATTAAACAACTAGACTATATGTTAATGAATTCCTAAATAGGGTTGAAAAAAAAATTCTGCTACAAACTGAAAGCATAGTATGGAGATCAATACAATAAAGGCAATCTTCTTTTAGGTTAACAAACTTTACTGATGGTTATTTTCAACATACGAAAGAATTGTCCATTTCGTGTCAACGACACAATAATTTCATTTGCCGAGAATGTTTTGCCATAATGCAAATGATGCACCGACGCGGGGGGCGCACAACAAAGCACACGCTCTCCGGTATCTTGAACTGTCAGACGTCACATTATGCCGCGCCCGATTCACTTCCATATTTCATTATGTTCAGGGATCATATTCATCTGCTCGCTCCGCGTCAATTTTAAAGAGCACTTCAGTATAATCAGCTCTTGTCTTCGCCTGGCAATATTTTTCATAGTTAATTAAACGTTTTATTACGTTTGAAACGTGATACAAGGATCCTTTGTGTTCCTTAAGTGTTTTGACGTCTCTGCAATTTTTCCCGCTTGATTGATACTAAACTATACAATATTTTAATCTCGTATATATCTTTTGTCAGGATATCATGAAAGACTTGTACGTATTGCCGTGCGTACATCATTGCCACTATACTTGTGTGATCACGAATTGAATTTTTTTTTAGCTAAACTCAGTTCAGTTTGTTTCCAGATCAGCCGTAGTTTTCATAGGTGAATCTTACCTAATGTAGACACTCGGTATAATACGGTGCTTTGACAAATCAAGCCCATAAATCATAAAGAAAAAATCCATCAACCACAAATCGAGTCTTGAAGTTGTTTAGTATAATCCATTAGGACAGCCGTTCGAGAGCAGCGGTCATTAATCCGCATTTTCACGCTATTGTCATACATAAAAAGTTGTCGCCGTACGATACCAACCAAATCCGTCAAACAATCTATCAGCGCGACTCGCCTAATAAGTCGCTAGACTTATATGGCCATGTTTTAGCCGCCATATGTTTTATCGCATGTACAGCTGCCGACACAGTTGTTATCGCTTCGAGTTTCCTAGCGCAATTTTTGGTCAGAGACCATTGGGAATATTCACGTCTCACGAAAACTCGTATAAGCTATTTCCTCGGACGTTTGGTCCGACATGCTTTCGTTTGGGAAACGGCGCCGGGTACAGATGGTGTGGCATTTATTAACTGTAAACGGCATGCTCCGCAATCAACATTCATATTGAGGTCTCTTTTGGTCCGCCACAAATTTAAACACGTTTGTTGCCCAAAATCGGACTGGCTCGCATGAAATATGTTACGGTGTTCGTTTAATGCTGCAGTGCAATTTTGTATCTGTATTAATTTACCGCGCATATAAATTCAATAATTTATGCAATAGTATTCTAGATATAAGCTTTTGATTAATATCATGTTGTAACAATTAAAGGTTCTTCAATATATACGCCTACCCTATTGTATCATATCTGTTGTCAAAAATATGGCGTTGAACGGAGCGTACTTGGGTATTTGCATGGACAATGCTTTATACTATGAACAGATGAATTTTACCACTGTTCAGAAAATATTGTGCCTGCAGGAATGTAAGTCTGAAAAGATTAAGTGCATTCAATGAGCTGCATGGTACGTGAGCTCACATCAACAATCAATCCAAATGAGGCTAAATTCATGACTGGATTCAATCAAAGATCTGTTGACTCAGTTCGCCTCAAGTTGAATACTTATAACATTTTATTAGTGGGTGTGTGCTACCCATCTCATACTCTCCTGGAAAAATATAAATTTATAGACGACAACACATTCAGTATTATCGAGCCTTTCCTTTGCATTTATATCATGTGACTTTCCAATTGACTTCACGTGAATCGTACTTGCGTAAAACTGCAACAGTTCAATTTTTCCACATTCTCAGAGTTTTTGGCAAACTTAAGCAGCTTTTTTAACAATGCATATGTTTAAAAACATCGTCCAATTCATTAAACAGATCTAGCATTTAGTTTTGATGTGCATTGGTTCACTTTACTTCTAGATGTAAGATCGCTATTTGTTTTTTATACTCGTAAGTTATGGATGAAGGTCCACATAAAATTAATTACGACCCATCGTTTTTCGTTTCTTAGCAGAGAAAAGACTTCTAACGGTTTTATTTATTTCGGAAATGAGTGGTTTGTCACGAACTTGCTGCAGATGGATAAATTCGGCGATTGCATTTTTGTGTATGCACAAAAAGGGTTACCTTATTGCACGAGTACGGTTCACATAGAATCGTACGGCTTGCGTAACCCTGCGTTACCATACATGGGCAGCGGGGCCGGTCGGACCTTCGCGAAGTGGGTCGACTTAATGCCATCTGGTCGCACAGGACACGTTCCGGTCGTGTGATGTAACGGTGCTCGTGCTCAGCGCGATGGTAGGGTTAATTAACCGTCGATTGTCATTTCAGATATTATTAAGTCGAGTGTTAAAAATTGGCCAAGGAAATAGGTGCTTTTGTTAAAATGAGGTCTAATAGTCGAAACTGGCAATGATTAATATGGATAAGGAACTGTATTGGTGTCACTGACATTCATATCTTTTCTCGGAAACAATGACTCTTGTGACAAAGTATTGGAGTCCGATGGACGTGACAATTGGAACCAAGACTGACATGTTAAATATTTATCTCTATGCGTCTATAACATTTTAAATCCCATAAACCATATTAAGGACGTATCAAAATTTACGTTTGGTCATTAGTAACTTGAGATGACATTATCCGAGATATATCGCCCGTCATTAAAATTCGAACACTTTGAAATGATCATTTTTTGAGATGTTAAATTAAAGAAAAGTATTGTACCGTTGCAACTTTCGATACCAAACATCAGTCTCGACACGAAGGCGATGATAAATAAGCATTTGGCGCCCCTCGGCTCGTTAACGCAATGATTGCTAAAGCTCTGAGCGAGCGAGAAAGTTCTTGGATGAGATCATGTAAAAGATTGGTAGGTATAATACGGACTAAAAAATTGCAGAAGAGTTTTAAAATTATTAAACCATTCGGTTCTGTGAGAAGAACACTAGCCTAATAATAGCGGGTTACGCTCGAATATGTTAAGGCACATTTTATGTAATTTCTCAGCTTCCCTGATGTGTCACCTCGATAACACTGTGTGCGTTGCGCTGTAAGTAAATGTTGTTTTACCAAACAGGGAAATCTCGTTGAAATTACTTCACTCATCATTTAAATTAAAAGTACTAAGGTATTATATTATCGTAGTAAATCCATTGGAAGTGCGCTTCCTCGCAAATTTGTTCGAGCTTCAAGCATTACTCTTCGCAATATTTGAGCTGAAGATGCACCGATGAGTCGATGGCACACATGCTCTATGTTTGCCTGTTTAAGTATTATGTCACTGGTTATTGTATTACGTCTACAATGCGATTGTTTTAATCGTTCACATGGATCATAAAAAGACACGTAAGTGTCTAGAAGAAATTGTTATACAAACCTATTATTGAGTTACATAGACGATAACACTTGATGTATTTCGAAAGGAAATGAAAGTGATTCAAGTTGTCTGTTAAAAAGGGGAACGAAACAAATTTGACTTGTAGCCGCGCTTTTATCTTATCATTATCGGGTTTGATTATGTATACATTCAGTGCTCTCGCATCTAAAAATCTAAAAACGTAATATCACGCATATAATCCCCGAAGAGCTGGGCAGAGGAATGTAATGGCAAGTCCCATGGAACAGGTGGTGAGCCTATTGCCATACACCGGGCACTATTCCAGACTCCGAGTCACTACTAGAAATTTAGAAATTAGAACAATTCAATAACACCCGACCCCAATTAATTGATATTCCTAAGTAAACATCGTGACTACCTTATGTTCTTAATAAAAGTAACTTAAGTGGAACTCGAAGGGAAACAAACAATAGAAGATATTTTGCATAAACGCATATGGTAAATGATTCATTGTTAAGTATTTTGACGATTGTTAGTCGTTGGATATATCTTGAATAATTTGTCTCTGGTTTGCTAATAGATCACGCCCGAAGCTATTTGTGTTTGTGGTTACATTGATTGCGTTAATGATATCACAATGATCTGTTGCTGTCAACTTTGTAATGTATTTTAGTAATTCGTTATTCGGTGTCTGTATTAGAATATAATTGTTATATTTACTCCGACCATTACACCTCGCCAGTTTTTATTGCTGAACATCAGCTAATTTGAATTCCATTGCTGAATTTGATTTCCATGTCGTGTACTAGATATGTCGTACTTCGATATTCTTTGTGTTTGAAAATTTTCAATGATTCTGGATTATTCTCTCGTGAGCACATTTATTATTGTTATTAACCACTACCCTCGAATTACCATAATCGATGAAGTAATTGAAATATGACAGTAAATCAATAATGTAGAAGTGCTTATAATTTTTTTAAAAAAATCGTAGGGCACCATGTTGAATGATCAATGTAAGGACTGTATGTAACTTCCCCCATCCCCAAAAAGTATTGCAATTCTGATTCCCCAAATAAAACATTGTGAAACCAATTGTTCTTGACACTGTAATAGAACAGACTAGGCATTATAGACGAAACACAGTTTATAAGAAAAAATCGTGCGTAAACTGGCCTTTACCTTCACAGCATTAATTGAGAAAGTCGACGGGATAAGTGATCGCGCGTCCTTTCTTTATTCGTGTGCTAACATGCTTCCCATTAGTAATCTTGACCAGTTGATAGCTATTCAGTGGTGAGCACCGATGACGTCACAATCTAGCAGAACGCACAGCTTTGCGTGCTAATCTCATTGTCTGCATTGTGCACGCCGCGCGACACGTCCGCTAAGCGCCGCTCACTGTCACTCTCGCGGACCACATGTCCAATGTTGGCGCCAATGTGGTGATTGATGACTCGTTTTATGCTTGACTTTCATATATAGATGGGACTTTTTGTCTATGGAGCAAGAGAAAGAGAAATAACTGGCTTGCATTACATCTGTGGTTAATTTATTGAGGGACGGTTTTGTGAACGTGAAGTAGCATCTGATATAGCCAATATTTTCAAAACGTCTCTGGAGTCAAGTTATTACACAAATACACGGGGAAATTTCAACAGAGCCTCGAAATTGTTACGAAGTAGTTCCAAAGTTATTGCAGGTACTCAAAGCTTGGTATTTTAATAAACTAAGCTAGAGCTTGGAACCTACTGCAGTTCCATGAATATTTTCGCAAAACGAAAGCTCATCAAGTTACTGCAGCGCTTTTAGCAACGAGGCTTTATGCACGGAAGCACATACATAGTTTGCTAAAGCCTTTCATTATGAGCAGCATAATGCATAGTTGGCTTGGAGAATCATAGTAGAGGTAGCTTCAAGAAGAAAATTTCTATACAGCAGACTTTTTGCATTTGTGCATTTAGCGACTTTCAGCCAAGCTACGAAAACTGAAATGCACACATCAAAAAGATTTTTTTAAACCAGTATATATTATGTTCACTTTGTACCAACATCGTCCAGGTCTAATTTGGCCGCGACGATTTATCTTCTGAAACAACATGTTCTCAGACGAGTGACCTTTGTCCTCGTGCCCTTATGCAACTTCTCATTGTAGCATGAAAATAAGTTGATTTTGTTCTACATAATATCACGCCTATAATACCCGAAGGGGTAGGCAGAGGAGTGTAGTACACTCCCACGTTACATTTACGTCCCACCACCAGTTACGTTTAAGTCCCAACATATCGGTTAGTCTAATTATTACCAATGTATCGGTTGTCACATTTATTACATGCTTTACAATTTTTACGGTTTAAAAATGAACGATGATTGAATTTAGAAAGGGTCTATTTTTAGGGTTCCACGTTGTGTATGTGTATACAAGTTTTCTAAACCTTCTCCTGACAATTCTGTCGTTTTCCTTCATTACACGGATAACGTGTTTCTCTATATTTTTATCGTTTTTGCAGAAATTAGTGTTAAAACTTACTCCCTAAACATATAAGGTCATGCAAAATAATCGTAGATCAAACACATGCAATATGAAAGACTCGTGTCGCGTACGATGACATAATATTGCCACGCTTACTACGAACCGCGTCCGTTTTCTACGTATCTTCAGTGATGCGAATTGCATTCACAACGACCCCGTGACTGATATAATATTTTTCAAGCTCATCGTCAAGACACGTATCATTATCACAATTGTGTACCCATTGACCCTTATTGTACATATGTATATACGTCTGCATCATCTTTATGGGACTGTAATATTAGGGTTGTTTTAAAAAGGAATCAGAATATTATAAAAAAATTTGCTATTTAAAAAACAGATACGATTTGAAGCAGATTATCGTCCAATAATTACGAAATCTGGAAGGCTTTGCTAACTGTACTAACTGTTCACATGTTAATCCGTGTCATTTTTTATTTTATAAACGAGACCTTATGAAATGAAGTTTTATTCATTCTTTTATTGTCTGATCTTTTCAGGTAAGTTGGCGATTCTATAACTTTCACATAAATTTATAATGATGTAACAACGGATAAGGTGAGTGAGTTTACACAAGCGTCGTATAATGCCATGATGTCATGAGAAAAGCAATTGTCAGTGCACGATTATGAAAGTCCATAGCCAACTATGGTATTTTCTTCGAAGATAGATTTTTCATCAAGAAAATCTTCTTGTCCAAGCTTAATAACAATAATCTCAATGGTTTTGTTAATCCAGATTTTGACTATGATCAATAATGAAATCATTAATCTTATTCAGTTGTTTAGTTAAAAGTTTAATCAGATACTTTAAATACGTTGTTTTTGTAGAAAAATTTTGACCATGTCTCGTGTAGTTTGAGAATTGTGAAAGTATTGGTTGATGGTTTTAGTGGTTTCAATTTGTTCATAGAATCGTTTTTTATAGATTTACTATCAGGCAAAATATATACGTTTCCAGTGGTATTCTAGGTCATTAATTGTAAAGTATCGTCTAATTCGTGGGTTATCTCGGTACAAGCTCGTTGCACGAAAATTTATTTGTTCATTACCCAAATAAACATTGGCCGATAAGAAGACCCTATTAGCATTTTATCACATTAACATTTTAAAGAGAAAGCAGGTTGCTCGCTCTGAATAAATATTTCGTGTGTCCTTGGCAACTTGCCTTCAATTAATAAATACTAAAATATTTCGTCCGCTTCCAATTTCTCATGTTCAGCTTCAGCTTACTGAATTTATTTTTTTATAATGGATCTTTTTTCATCTTTTTTCATGCTTTCATGATACACTGTATATAATTAATTGCACTTGAGTAATTTCTTCATATTTCTTGTAAATGTGCGAGACCGTAGAATAATTGGTAGTTCATTTATGTTGAGTTAAATTCGTGAACATTTCTCAAAGGATCACCAGCTGCCTCGTTTGCCTGGTGCCGTGAAACATCCCGTACCGTTATGCCATCGGTCATTGTCGCCGCGTTTAGAAACCGGGGTCGGAGGTTGGCTGCCCTCTTACCATCTATTTTCATATCTTTTTCTCTCTTTCTTTTGTTATGTTGATTTTTTTAAGCTCCCTTCTTTATGTTGTTCTTTAGTTTTAATGTTTCGTTCCCGTTAGCTTTTCTATTTGTTGGTTGATCAGTGGATTTTAAGTTTAAATGCTACTGTTAAATTTCTAATGATTTGACAATGAATAACTTGATACCTAAAAACTTTCAATGTAAATTGTTTCGGCCTCATTTGTTTAATATCAGTTTTTTTAAAGCAAAAGCAGAATGCTTAAAAATGTCATGCGGTTTTAGTAATTTGCAATCAAAATGGTGCAATTACAATATGTCATCGGTTGCACCGGATGTCATATTTTAATGTTCTTTAAAGTTTACCCGACTGGTTCATTAACATTTGCGAATTGAATTTTTCAAATAGCTTCGTATAAAATATAATATTTGCTGAATTTTCGATTTAGTCAGCGCCTACTCAAAGTACATGCTATGGTAATTTGGCTCAAACCGGTTCTGCTACTCGGGATTTCGAAAACGTTTACTGTACATTTGACAAATAAGAGAGTACCAACTCGTAAGTGGTGGTGTGCCACATAAACCTTAAGTGTTTACAATAAATAGATTAATAGCAATCATTGCGGTCACAGAAAACTCTGGACACCTATTCGACCAAATATTGGAAGACTTCACTACCAATCTGTCTGTCACGGATAATATCAAAGATGAAATTTCTTTTGCACGTTATAGATATCAGATAGTCATGCAGCCTACCTGATGGTAAGCGGTCATTGCGGTTCGCGACCATGTGTACAATCCCTGATAGCCCGGAAGTGCCCACAATCGCTCGCGCATATGTTGTTACACCCGAGGGTTAAGATATAACGTCTTTCATGTTCAGTTCAAATATGAGGATAGACAACTGTTTTGTACACTTCTCGTAAATAATATCCATCTAGCCCCGTGTAAGGAATACACTTTATTTTAAAAAGTGTTGAGAGTTTTTCTTTCGACCGTTTGCTTCCGTTGTGTCTATGATGGGTAAAAAGCTAATCAAAGGAATAATTTGTGCCTAAACCGTCTACGTATTGTATGTTATTATGAAGTAAACGTTTTTGAATTTTAGTATTCCATTTTCGTGCTTCGCTAATTTAATCTTCGTTATTTTTTTTTGTAAGTCGCCCACCTACATTTTTTATCCTGATATAACATCCAATCCAATTTTGACTTAGAAGATCGTCTACTTAAAGCATAAAGTTCATTATAACGCGAACCAATCCCACTCTGATTAGGAATTCGAGACACAATCCGTTTACATAATATCCAACGAGATGTCATACGATTGTGGACTCTTTGCGGACGCGATACGATTGGTAGAAGCTTCAGGATCTAACCAGCTATTGGACTAGTCAAGGACATTATGGCGTGCCTCTTGTTTTAACGGTCTTGAGATTCCGTCGCGGGAGATTTTCTTTTTGACTATTATATCTGGATATTCGTTTAAATGTCTATACAACGATATAGTCATTACTTTTGATATTGGTTACAAAAATAAATAAAATACAAAATAGTGTAGGTTTGTTTTACTGTTGGTTGTTTCGTCAGTAATCTATATATATTCATTTGTAAACCATGACCCTTCGTAATTCACGTTATTTTTCACAAGACTTAAAGCATTTACACCCTTTTAAAAAACAAATGTTGATGCTTTAATTTAAAATAAAAACACAATTGGCTTAGCTAATTAACACCATGTATAGAAAGGTGAATTCTTTAACCTCAATTAAATCACTTTGAAAGCTTATGTGGCTTATAAGCTTATATTATTTTTATAACACAAATGGTGATATTTATGAAACTATGAGAGAGCTAATATAATTGTCAGGTAGCCAATGGAAATCCTTAGTCTCTTCCTATTGACATAGAAAGTGGGCGTGACAATGTGTAATATTTGTTGGTAATTGAGAGGTACTCCCACAATTTTACTGATCAGGGATTTCATATCTTCTATTAATCTTTTATCGCTAACTGTGGATCCTAACATCAACGACATTACGCTCGCCGTTACTTGTTCAGTGACATGTTTTTTTTCTCTCGTCTTGGCACCTCTGTCCTCCTTCCCCTCTCCCCTAAGCTAATCTGTCCTCTACCGCGAAGGTCGTACGAATTTTTATTGGCGGCGTGACCACCGGATGTTATGTCACACGTTGATTTATGATCAGTGATCATTGATTACCTTGATGATGATCGTTGTAGTGTCTTCGTTTGTTTTAAAATTGTACCCTAAAATTTTGCTTTCTGAGCGCCACGGGACTGATATAAACGAAGGGCCGTGAAAAACTTTAATATGTTATCACTTTTATTTATTGGTAATGCCGGATAGGAGAAAGACCTGCAATCTGCATCTGCCAGTATTTTTATAAATATATTTAATATGGCGTAAAAAAAGTAAATTGTAATTCTAATATAATTGTTTAGAGAATATAGGTCTATAGTCAAATAAATGTATACCATTTGCATAGTTATTAACAATAATGATATAATACTAGATTGGGGACGATCTACGATTTTATTAGAATCATATGCAAATACGAACTTAATTGCAATAGAAATAGTGAATAATATCGCGAATTCATTTCCGTTGTATCCAGTCATTTGACTAGCGCACACGCTGCACACCCGCTAGGTGTATCTCTATCGAATCAATTTGGACTCTATTTTCTCGTACATTAAGTCTATTTTAGTATGTGGGATTTTTGTAATCAGCTGTGACACTGTTTCGCTCAGTCGTAACTAATTAATACGCATATACATGTTATTTAATTAGTTTGCGATAAGTACATCGGCCGTAATCGTAATGGTCGACGACCTTTAGCCGGCCCGTTTAAATCTATTTAGGTAAATCGCATCTTTTTGATATTATGCTAATCAGTTTACACAGTAAATATTCCTATCTGCATATCTATGTAGGGCTAATTGTTCTTTGTTATCAGTTATATACATTGCGATATTATTTTTCGCATCGATCGTATCGCCTTCTAGAAGTTTCCGCTGCATTTTTATTAAAGTGTCCTAGAAATTGTAGTAGCTATCTGTTTGTTATTTCGTTACTAAACCATAATTATCTATAAACAAAAGCAATGTTTCGTTCTCCCTGCTTTGCCAATCGTTCCTTTAACATTATTCACATCCTTTTACATGAATTTTGAAACTTGCTTTGTTAGATAGTTTTATTGTTTGTGCTTAAATCAAATTCATTTTCAATCTATATTTAATTAAGTATTAAGGAATTCATGGAAGCTTTACTGCGCTGTTGTTTCGGGGATTGATATACTCTCTCTCTTTTTTTATAATTTTTCGCTTTAATTTCATCCTTGTTTCATGTTCCTTCTCTTACATAGGATTCAACAATTTTGTTTCATCCACAGGGTTATTTTCGTATATACATTATTTAAATAGTTTAACATATGTTATTATCAATACTACGTTGTGTGTCGGTTTGTGCTCATCGCGACCGTGGTCATCCTCATTATTACCATTATCAGCCATGCATCAATGGTGAGCAAAGACTTCTCTCCAAGCAAACGCAGTAACAGCTACTGCAACTGTGCCCACAACTGATTACCGACCGACGCGACTAAACATGCTCGTCGTTCGAGATTCGCGTAAATAATAATACTATGGTGTTTATTAACATATTCAACATTTGTATATAATTAAGATGATGCGGCTGTAGAAAGTCAAAGCTGTATACTTACTGCCATGTGTTTACTTTTCAAGTTATGTTCTGTCGTCTTCGGGAATTCCAAATCATTCCTTGTCAACCTTTTTTCACCACGTATTCATCATCATCATCATTATCAGCCCACTCCCGTCCACTGCTGGACATAGGCCTCTCCAGTAGCACGCCACTGAACTCGATCTTCAGCTCTTCGCATCCAACCACTGCCAGCCACCCTTCGTATATCGTCGCTCCACCTAGCTAGAGGGCGTCCTACGCTAGGTTTGCCAAGTCGCGGTCTCCACGTATTATATTCCATTTTATATCCAACGAATGCACATATTTATAATATTGTATTTCTCTATCAATTAATCGTATTAATTGTAGGTCAAATTATAAGTATCTCTAAAAAACGTTGTGTGTGTTGTTTTAAATGCAAAAAGCATGGACGTTGAACGCGTGTAGTGCCCTTTATCATATATCATAATCAATATTTGACACGGCTCTCCTCTTAGTATGAGAGAGGTTAAGGCCACGGTTTGCCACGCTGGCCAAGTGCGCCTTGAATATTTGTAAAAAAAATATTAAATACCTGTATTAATTGACAGTGTATTCTAAACCAGATCAGAAGTATTATTTTCAATAGCCTAGTTCACAAATGTTTGTATGAAAATAGGTCTACAATTTCCATTTTAGTCATAATTTTCGTTTCCTTTCTATTGTAAGGTCTATTGTAGATCCTGTAAATAATAATAATATAACATAGCCTTTATTGTGCACAGAACATGTGATATACGATAATGTTATAACTAGAACATATTATGTTGTATGTAGGGCGATGTTATCACTGAATGTCTGTATTGATATTCGTAAGACAAGTTACAGTTTAAATCAACTATCGCCGAATAATTAAATCGTTATCTGAGTCTAATTATGCATCGTTGAACATACACGCCCATGTCTATTCTTGGAAACGTATACCTCATAGAATTTATAGACTTAGCGTTTTGGATTACGCCTTTCGATTCTGGAGATTTGGGGTTCAAATCTTGGAACAAGCATTTTTGACTTTACAAAATTGTGTGAATTTTCTGAGATTATGTATATCTCTTGTTGCAACGTCGAAGGAAACACTCCTGAATACGTCTTCAGGTTTTTATAAGTCTCTGTTATTTTCTTCTGTTATGGCATGTGAAATCTTGTAACCGATATATGATTAGCGTAGCAGAATATGGACTCTCATTTTGAAATGATATCTGTGTGCAAATGTAAAACTATAATAATTATGTAATTATTATAGCCATTGTGTAAACCGTGTTAGAAAATACAGTAGGTACATGACAGACCTACAATTTATTCTAATACTGTTATATATTAAAATATTCCTTAATGTATAAGGACATATTTAGTTGTAAAGAGGAAGGAATATTCCACATAGTAATCACCGAAAACTGTCAACAAACCGGTTCACGGTAAACGTACTATATTGATACTGCGTACCGTTCTATGCTCAATGTTAATTGAGTTTTAGACTCGTGCATCGAACCTTCTAGAACTTCAACGGTCGCTCTCAAATTGATTAAACCATTACGTTTTAGAATGATTCCCAAAAATGTTTAACGAGCTCTTAAATGCATTTAAATTACCCCGATTAGACCGGTGTTTAATGTAGTTTTGGTTTTTTTTTTCATTAAGTGTTATGAAAACAACAAAATGGCTGTTTGTGGTTGACTGGTGTTTGATGAAAATCGAAAGGTTTTTATTTATGTTGTAGGTAACTGACAATATAGCTCATAGTATTTTAGGAGGCTACGATCCTAAATATATAGAAGAGAGTTAAGAGATGAAGAAAATAGAGTTGTTTGAAAGGCACCACTACTGACAATGTAATGGCCGATAGTAATGGTTAGCGTTTAGCCGCCTAAGGATTCAGGTCATGGCGCTCGCGCTAGGGCTGCTACCCATCTAGGCTTTATAATAATATTTTTTTTTTATCTGGCTTTAGTGTATATGAATTTTACAATTGTCCCGTTTTTAGTGGATTCGGTTGTAATAATCAAACAGTAATCAGTAATATTGTGCTGCTGGAGGTAAATGTATTAGCTTGCCATGTTCTCCAAGTTAGATGCCTTATAAGACACTTCTTGCTACTTTCAGTTGTGTTTATTGATATCATGACTGTTTATAAGTTACAAGACAATCTCTTGGCGTTTTAAATTGGCCATACATCAGCGGTCATCGTGAGTCCTACCATAGAACTTTTGTCATCGGATTCGAGTACTTATAATGTCTCTATATAACCTTGGTTCGCTTGGTAATTGTGATAGAAAACTACGATTGAAACGATACCCTCTTTGGAATTTTCCTCAACTGTATTTCCAAGAACGTGACAACCCTAGCTTAAAAGCGATTTTAAAGGCTTATCCCCAAAAATGGCAACATTATGACACGAACCAAAAAATATAGCAAATGGTATACGTTTTCGGTGAGTATTTTTGCTAACCTTGCCAAGCTCTCGATTGTCTTGTTCGGCGCCGCTAATGGACTGGCGGAGAGGTGCTCACTGCTCACGCCTCGAGCTTTGTGAGCGACGCCACATGTCGTACGCTTTTGAACCCGACCAGTGCACTTCGCTTCTCTTCGCTTTGAGTAACTCTACCTTCTACGCTGCGGCAATAATAGCTTCTATTTCCTCACACGTCCCAAATGTTCTGATCTCTTCCTGGTCTTTCATAGTTTTGCTCTCATAAATGTAATATGATCTTTACTATATTAATTAATGGAAATCTATTTTAGAATAGGTTACACTAGAGTAAACAACATATTTCGAAAAATCCTTGTTAGCTGTTGAATTAATTTATTATTAGTTTGTTTTCTAACTTTGAAATAGTCAAAATATTGGAAAATAGTGCGTTACCTTTTATAATAAAAGATAATAATTTTATCATTTAATCGAATCCATCTATAGTTTTAGAGGAAATTACAGTAGGATCTGGTACTTCGGTGAGGTAAAGAAAAACTCATGAACATAGCTGGTAACGATTGGGGACCTTCACACGTCATGGGCGGCGCAAAAACGGGATCAATGAGCCACGCGCGACCGTTAGTATGATTCACACAGACGCCACCAATATGAATTGTTTTGTTTTGTTAGGCTTAAACCACGTGCGGCGTTTTGTCGAATTGTCAGGAAGCTATAGTATTTTAAATGCGAAGATTTGTTAAAGAATTAGCAAGCTGAAGTGGCAGTGGGCTGCTCACATCTGTCGCAGAATCGATAGCCGCTGGAGCAAACGTGTTTTGGAGTGGAGACCGCTACTTGGCAAACGTAGTGTAGGACGCCCTCCAGCTAGGTGGAGTGACGATATACGCAGTGGTTGGATGCGAAGAGCTGAAGATCGAGCTCAGTGGCGTGCCATTGGAGAGATCTATGTCCAGCAGTGGATGGGAGTGGGCTGATGATGACGATGATGATGATTTGTTATCCATATAGGTTCGATATATTTAACAGATGTTGTAGCATTCGTGTCTGGAGAGGGTAATGAATGTATGTAGAAGAAGTATGTGACATTTGTAAGGATAAGAGACATTTGGCACTCGATGCTCTCTGCCAACCCCATAAGTGACCGAGCGTGATGATATAATAATGTAGTGTAGTAGGTATGTATATTGTGCTATGTGTTGTTTAACTCACTCGTGCATAATTTTAATGGTACTAAAACCATCTGTTCATACTTGCCCCTGGCATCATAATTACTGTACAACATGTTCCTGAAGTTAAGCTGTAAATGAATTATTGACTTCTGGATGATGGTGCACTCCCTTCATTATCATACCAAGCGAGGATATACAGAGATAATATTCAATGTGCAGGTGGATCTTTTGAGTGCCGTGGTCACTCATCACTTAATAACAGATAACCTGCACTTTCGTTTAGTAATGGTAACATAACAATAAAATGTGAATCCAACTTCCCCAACAGTGGGACGAAATCTTGCGAGCTTTGCTCACACATAATCGTCATCAAAATGATCCCTTAGGAAACATACGAACAGCGCGTTCGAAACGTTGCGCCTGTAGTTAATTAAATTGTTCCCCAACAGTGGGACAAAATCTTGAGTGTTTTGTAAACAGATAATAGCCATCAAAATGATCCGCTAGGAAATATATGAACAGCGCGTTAGAAACGTTGCGCGTGTAATTAATTAAATTGTGTTTGCGTCATATATTATGTACATCGAGATAACGTATTTTTAACGTCGGTAGCATCTGTTGTTCAAGTGCCTCATAGAAATATGGGTCTGTTTGTTTTAGAACTTCCATGTATTAATTATTATTAATATCGATATGTTTTTGTTTGGTTTCGTCCTTTATTTAATGTTTGTGTGTTGTTTATCGATTCTCGTTCTTAATTGTATCGAAATTTTATAATTACCTTGTTGTTAGTGAGGTTTCTCTTGTATTATATATATGTTTTTGTGTTGTAAATTTGTATTTTCGTTCTTAATAACTTTCAACTAAAGCCATCAATTTTCAAGCCGTTCTAATGACCTACGACAAGGTTTAACGATGGTCGTTAACTATAACGATTAGTGAAGTACGGGAATGTCTCACTCAGTATCGCTGAATCTTCGGATATTTTATGTTAAAATTACTCATTGCGTTATTTTAAACATTGTTTCCAATCATCCCTGTGTAAAGGACTTAAAGATAGCCATTAGAATGATTTTAGACATAATTTCAATTGATTTATTGTTTTCCCAAAGTTTCGTTCAAACGGAGTCCGGGAGGGCAGTGAGTTTATTTTGAAAAATGAATTATTCCGTATGAATAAAATATTATTGCTGCGGCCGTGCGCACATTGTTTAGTGCGAATAACCACAAATATCAGAGTCAATGTGCCGCGTTCTTGGAGCTGTTGTAGGGTTGACACATAATTACTTTTTGTTCCTAAATATATTTTTTTAAATTTGCGCTTTCTATTTCTTTACCAATCAGCAAAATGACTATTCTATTTCTATTTAAAACATATTTTATCCTATATGTTTGTGACATTTTGATATTCGATAAATAATGTCGTACATGAATTCTATTACATATTAAATTTTTTTAATGTAGTACTTTGTAATTTTGAACACTTTTAATAAAATTTTAAAGTTTATGTTTATGATGATTTTATAGTTGTGGAGAATTCAATAAATTATATTTTTTTTATCGGAAATGGTAGCGTGATGTAGCGCAACTGTATTGTATCCTTGACCGTGGTCTGACATTACTAGGTTAGGACCAGTAGCATTTATTTAATATTGTACAAAATAACGCTTTTAAAAACTCGTTTTCCGTGTGGATATGAATCATAGCTACGTATAATTAAGTTGGATTATTAGCATTTTTCAAGTACACCGTCACAGTATACAGGTAAATTTTACGTTAATTAGTGATGAAGTATTTTCGAACAGTCGTCAAGTGGAGGTCCGCCCATTGGAGGGGATAAAATAAAAACTGTGAGAACAATTACGCGAATTCATTTATTTAATATATGAACACCATTCTAATTGAAAATTAATTCAATAATAGTTAAAATTTTGGCTGAACTACAGCAAAATATAAATTAGAAGCATCATCATCTTCACCGTCATCATTCGCCTGTTTAGACAGGCAATGGACTTCGAATAGACTTAAGTCCATTGCTGGTCATAGGCCTCTATGGGTTTCTAGTCTCTATCTACCTTTTGTAGTCTATCATTTTATGTTTTAATAAACGAAGCACATTATGTTCACCTTAACTCTGCACGTTAGTGTAACTATTGATACGAATAATAAAATCGAACCCACTTCACAATAGCTTAGATTCAGGAATGTGTCATAAGTAATAGAGATATTGTGTCAGTCAATCTAACCTTGACCATGATTGCCGTTAAGTAATTTGTGATAAGCAGTGGTTATGATTATGAAACACTTCAATATTAAATATAAAATAAAAAGTTTATTATGTGTGCTCTCATTGTCAACATGTGTTTTTGTGTTTAGACCTGTCCAACTGTTAAATGGTTTAGGGGTAGATATAAACGTAATAATGATGTTATCACAGTATAATAACTAATGTATTAAACGTAACATCAAGGCTGTAAGCTTTGCACAGATAGACAAAGACTCCCAAGTTACCCACCATGAAATATAGTAGATAGTGAGAATAAGAAAGACAGAACGAATTTATTATTAAAAAAAAGTGATATATATATTTCCGATAGGAGGCAACCCTAAAGGTTTTTGGCGGGTCGTTCGTACGGCCAGCAGAACAATGATACTTACGCCCATACTGGTGTATCCGGCACCTTGCCACATAACATTTGTACCGTGCGCCGCGTGTGCTTGTCTTACACGAATAAAAATCAATTATTTATTAGTTATCTCTCTTGTTCTGTTTACCTTCAAAATTCCTCACTAACAGGTCATGTTTCCTCATGAACAGGCCTATATATAACCCGTTCGTAATAAGAGTTATGGTAAAATTAGTTATTTGCACGTTAGGCTTGTATCGCGTCGCCGATGCAAGGAAATGTGCAGTTCGTACAGGAAAACAATGGCATGATCTCACATGTTATGGCTGCGGTCTATTTATGTAGCGCAGCTCAGTCCTGACCTCTTATAAAGGTCTAGTACTTCCACTGCCATGCTTTGGTACATTTTGAAATATAAGTACATTTTTTTTTTCAACCCATTACAATTCCACTGTTGGAATACGGGTCTCCTCTCATATTGAGAGGGTTAAGGCCA
>DWMG01000464.1:0-19518 GCA_018244855.1 Elbella merops
CTACTCGAGGTTGACATTTGTACAATCATGTAATTTAAATATTAAATAATTAATGATTTGAGAAAAAAAATGTTTTTCTTTTTTTTGTATTTTACTGTTTAAGCTGTAAGATACTATATTAATTTATTAATGGATACAAAAATGGAAATTTACATTAGAATATAACAACAGGCTATCTGAATTATCTTTAGTGAACATAAATTTAAATAATAACAAATACATATTATTATGCCACCAACATCACCCGTTTTAGTGATACAGAAATTCATTCATTAACACGGCTACAAGAAAAAATAAAATTTTTTTATTTATAATTTCAAAACACTGCACAAACGAGACAATATTTCATCCTGTCCCGTTACTTATGAATCATCCCTAAATAAAATAGCTGCAAACATATAAAGAGGGTTTGAAAATTTATTGTTGCTTCTAACGTGGAATAAAAGGAAAATGAAAATGAAATTTAACGATAAAATACTAGTAAACGTGGCAGGAATAATTGCAGTAATAATTTATTTACCGGGATATAAAGATACTGCGTTCGTTCGCGTCGGTGAGATATCGAGCTCATTTTAGGGACCCGTCACACCGCATGCGACTTACAGGAGATCATAAATCGCATTTATGAAGATACATAGTATTATGTGAATATTTAACAACGATTAAATAATTATATCTTACATTTATATAACCATTAGCCGTGCCTTAGAATACCATCAAACGAGGCTGTGGCCCAGCGCTAGCCTGTACTGAATAAATAAAATTGCGTCATAATATTTCACACTGAAGATTTTTGCTACACAAGATGTTTGCATGAATATTATTTTAAAAATAACCACCTCCATTAATAGACAAATGATCAGTTTATTTTTTTAAAATATTATCTAAATATTTTTCACAAAGTCTTTTATAATCTGTAGTAATATAGTTAGTGTAAAAGTATCTGTAGAAAAATAAAAAAATGTATGGAAAAGAAAAGCGTTTATTTATTTGTGTGTATACTCGTGTGTGATATACCTGTGTACAGCGGAAACAAGCAATATTTATAATATAACAAAATATAGTTAATCGTCCACCGCGCACAGTGACAAGGGCGCAATGTAAGTAATTTATATTCCGGTCGGTTTATTGCGCTTCTGTTGTGGATAAGATATAAATGTAGGTGCCTTCACCTTCTTGGAATTGTCAAGCGTCGGGGTAATTTGATTTGTTCCCGCATTTGTCACATTTAAATGGTTGGGTCGAAGGTTGCTTTATATATCATAGAAATTGACTTTTTCTATCGTGTTTTAATAATTTCAATGTTACGAATCATAGGCAGTTAGGGTCCTCCATAACGATCTCTGAAACGTATGAAATCTACTCACCTTATAATAGAAGAGTAGTATGAAATCTAGTCACCTTAACCTAGGGCTAATTTGATTGACTAAGGACTAACCGTTGTAAATGACACATGTCCAACAAGAGAACGATAAAAGGGTTGATAATTATACTGATGATGAGTCCAAGGATTATCTAGAAAAAAGAAGTCAAAAACAAAGCCCCAATCAAAAAAAAATTGTTGAAGTGTATTCGTATCAGACTGTCAAGTACTTTACAGCAGTTAATCAAAAAAAATTGTATGTCATTAATTGTACTTGTCCAACTAACGTCTAACTTGTTTTTAAGTTGTAACCGCCACATATACGAGGAAGCCACATATTATATGGTACATACATACATATGGTATATATACACGATGTGTGTCTAAATCTAAATCCATCACAAAATTAAGTTAAAATACTATTTTTCAGATAAATCGTTAATGACACTCTATTCTTTCTTTCTTCGATATTTTTTCAGATAAATGTTTAAAGTTACACATTTCTCAGGTTCCAACTCATATTACACAAGAGATAACTCCCAGTCGCTAGAAATTCATGAAAACGCCAATATCGAAGCTGCACTCACGGAAATATTCATCTGAACGTGAAGAAATATGCAGAATAAATATACGAATATGGAACAATTACTTAGAGATTCGGAGAGCTTTAGCCAATTTCAATTCAAACGAAAATGTTTAATTCAATGCATACTATATTAATATATACGATTGTAATATTACGTGGAATGAAACAATATCAATTTATGATAACATGTCAATTGTAACGATGTGTCTGGTACTGACCTTAGGTTTTAAACTTGGATATATTTTTCTAAGCCAGTCTTCCACAGACAGTCTGTCAGACATTGACATGTAAGTATTTCAAGTGTAATCTTAAATAAAACAAAGTTATGTAAATTTTTAAAACGTTGTATCGCAAGGGCAACACCATCACTGCACTTGTTACTGCTAGTAAGTAACATTGTTGTGTTTCGGTTAACTAAGTTGACTTGAAACAGAGAATACCAAGTAAATCCCAGTGTTATTATTCTATACGCAATTATAGTTAAACTTTGACTATCGCAACGTTGAAATCGGATACTACAATGACGATAGGTTGCAGGTTAGAAGCTGGATGCGGTAAGCCCATGACAGAGCGCCATTACACCCTTTAGGGAAAGCCCATCTGTAACAGTGGACTCAAAAAGGTTGATAATAATGATTTAACATGATTGCTGCATCTTTGAATTTAACATTAAATAATAATTATGTAATAATGCGATTTTATATTTGATAGTCCTAAAGCAATTAACAAAGTTAACAAAGAGTGAGGTCAGATTGAACAACCACTCATAAAGAGCAAAACTTAAACACGTCTCCTGTGTTACGCTCAAAGAAAGGAACAACAAATGATCGAAGAATTTCCTAAGTTTTAATCTAGTTTCTGGTTTATGGAAGCACTCTGATATTATTCTCCCGTAACTTTGAAACAAGAGATGAAGCACTGTATAAAATGTAAGCGGAAACCTTGTTCTGTAACGCAACTGGGTTAAACTGTACAGTATAAAACTAACGGCATCTAGTGATACGTTTTGGAAATTGCTTTATATAGATATGATCTTTAATCCATATAATAATACAAATGTGAAATTAACTCTCTGTCTGTCTGTATGTAACGTGATCACGGCAAAATCGTTGAACCGATTGTGATGAAATTTCATATAGAGATAATTGAGGGTCTTGGAATGAACATAGGCTACATTTTTCTCCCATTTTTTTTTTCAATCTTTCCAAAAATGCCATTGTTTTACGAAACGGTCGCCGAAAATGGACTTTCTGAACGCTTACACGGCGTGCGCTGGTTGAGCCAGCGATAAATGAGAATGTGAATGCGAAAAATGAGATAATTAGTGTTTTTGAATATTAACAGCTTTTATCAGAAACATTACGTACTTAGTTAAATAAAAATTGCTGATTATTTCTCAAGTAAGTAATAATTTTAATATTTTGTATATTCATATTCAGATGCTATGGATTCATAAAAATAGGTTAAGTCCACTCAAAACTAAAGTGATACGTAAAGTCATCTTTCAAATAAAAACATCTGACTGGGAATCGAATCCGAGTGTGTTTGAACCAATGTACCGTGGCGAGTTTATAAGAAGATCGTTTGTTTCATCAAAAGTAATTCCGTCATAAATATGTTTGTATATTATTATCAAATAGTAAATGTAATAATTATTGTGAATCTTCTATGTACATAAACTAATAAAAACCTATTGTATTGTACAAATGATGTTTTGTTGGGCTCCACATACATGCAAATAGATGAAAATCCCTAAAAGCCTGCCTTTTAGAAATTTTGACGTGATGGGTGGAGGCTAAAATCGTAAAAATTCACAATACTAGAGTAAAAGCACAAATATAAACGAATGTGAGATACGATACAACACGATACCACTCACCAAAACGAATCAAAATGTGTCATGTTTATGACTGGAAGTGCTTTATCAGGGAAGTTTTAAAGTCATAACATTTTTATGATCGGTTGCGACCCAATTGTACTTTTAAGGTCGTTTATACCACAGTCGGTAAATGTATTTGTATGCAAATTTAGTTTAATTTATTGCACAAATTCAATTAAAATCATTTCTATTTCTTCTAATAAAATTCAATCGGTCAAGATAAATATTTTATTAGAATTAATTAACATTCAGTTATATTGCTTTCAGATATTCTCATTATCCTTATGAGAGTATCTTTCGTTTTGTAATGTATTATTAAATTTCGTTGTGACTTTAATATCCTTGTCATTTTCTAAACGGTTGTGACCGTTAAAATAACCATTCTGTTATCCTTATAAACTGCAGGTAAGTTAGATAGTTCCCGATCACGCTGCAACTAGCAGTTTAATATTCATGAGTTACCATCATACTTAATGTATCATTTAACCATATCAACAAATAAAAAATATCCGTTGTTATGTATATCCACTTAACTACATTGATCGGTGCCAGGAACCGCCACAAGAGAAACAAATCGAATAAATAGTTATAGAACAAACTATGAGTGTTTCAGTTCTTCGGAGCTGAAAAGCAAAACTGAAGTACATATAAAACGGTTCGAGACTAAAAAGGAAAGTAGGAAAGTAGGAAAGTCGGAAATAGTAAATTGAATTATTTCGTAGTAGGTATTCTGAGAATAGCTTTATATTCAGTATACTGAGAGCTCTGACGTGAACATTTAAATGAAAATTGAAGCGTTTCCTAGCTAGCATCCGTGAAACAAAAGACAGACGAGACGAAACGAGATCTTATAGTGGTAATTTGTATCTGAAACGAAAGTGCAAGACGAAGCTACTTTGTCGTGCAACACGACAGTGACATTTTACTTTTTTATTAAATTTATTATTGCTTCTTTTATAAATTTAGGCAAATTTTCTCGGAAGACGGGCTGCCTGTCGATATGGTGATAGACAGCGATAACCACAGCGATTAGGATAGGTTAGGTTAAGTTGGGTTAGGTCGTCGTCATCGTCATCGTCGTAGGATTACCTACCGCAAAAACAGGATTTAGTCGTCTCTTACCACAACCTCGTATAATAATTATTTTTACTTTAAAATATCGCCAACCTCTTTCTGTTACAAGAATTTTCAAGCAAACTTTAATAATATTCAAGTTCACACCAATTTTAAAACCCTTATTATGTTACATTTTTTCTTTAATCAAGCATGTATATTTTATCTGCCCATTACTTACTTTGCTTGGTATATACCTACGGTACGGGGTCGTTATATTGTTACTATTATTTCTTAAGGAGTCATTGTTACGTAAAACAATGTCTGGCGTCATTATTAAACGTCTTAAAATCAAAGACAAAAGACTGTTTATTGGCAACATAAAATGAAATAAACTCTCTGGAATTTATCTGCTTGAAGCAGTTATCTGACTCTCTTTTATAAATTTTCATAGTCAAATTATTCTGAATTTAATTCTTAAATTAAATTAAACTTAAATTAAACTATTCTTACCAATAGCTTAAGCTATCTCGAAATATTATTTCAGTTAACTATAGTTATTATAAAATCAAGACACCCCTATCATGACCAAGTAGTTCAGTCACTGAAAGAGAAATGAGATGTCTCTGATACCGTCGTGTACGAATAAAATGAGAATGAATATGAGAGAAAAGAGATGAATATCTCTACATGATAAATCAGAAGAATAATCATGTTTGGCACTCGATACTCGCTAGTTACCCTAAAAGAAGTCAGTCGTGATGATACGATAACAATAATTATTATAAAAGCAGTACAGAATTAGGAATAATACCACAAATAGAAAGGTAAAAATGGTTACAAACTACTGTACACTTTATTAGCTAGAACTAATGAGCTTCACTGAACTGCTGCATTAAATGAAACAAAGCATTTCCAGAGAGCGCTGGTCGTAACTAAATGTCAAGAATTGCGATCATTTCACTTGTAAGAATCGGTGCACTCCGAGCAAATATTTACTAATACTATCTAGTATTTAGTTTAAGATTTAAAAAGTGTTTGGTATTCTGTTTTGCATGCATCTTCACTTCTTTTTATATTCCTACACATGTACGATTGGACATATACGTTTTTTTTAAATCGAGCCATTCATTATTCTACTGTTGGCATATGGCTCTCCTCTTGTATTGATAGGGTTAGGGCCATAGTCTGTTACCCTGGCCAAGTGGGGGTTAGCAGACTTCACACACCTTATAATTTTTTTTTATAAATTCTAAGGACGTACGAGGACATTCAGATAATATTAGTTAGTATCGGTTTTGGCCGAAGGCGATCACAAACTGGTTATCACTTCAAAGTAATGAGGTTGTCTCTCACCCCGTACTAACTAAGACACAAATTTATTTTAATGCCAAGTCCATCCACTCAAAAAAGATTTGGTAAAAATAGCCATAAAGGAACCGTATACAAAACATCTTTAATTTTTGGCGCCATATTATTGTTATTATTATTATTACTTGAATATGCCGATGAGCATGGCAGTGCATCAAGCCGAGGATCGCTGCTCCTGAAGAATGTTACTGGCTGGTTTCAAGCGGAATTCCGATCCTCAGTAGTTAATGGGGGGGCGACTTGTGAGTGATTATTATAAACATTTATTTTTATTATATATGTTGTCATGCCTAGTCAGAGATTACAACCGTGGATTTTAATTCTTTTATACTAGGTAGTAAGAGTTGTTAGAAGCACATAAAAATATTTAAGTTTGCACCATGTGAGCCCCGCGTTACAGATTACGTTTACTCAGCTCTAATGTATTAGCTTGGTTCGGCTGTTCCATTAAAACCTAAGATTGTTCCCATTGGCGTACTAAAGTATCTAGGTTAATTAAAGTTACACTATATCCTGCCCACCAGCTTGCAATGTACCGGGAATTGTTTCAACAACTTTTTAACCACAACGGGAATTTAACAGACCAACGACCGGCTTTAGGTTAACTGATCACAACTACTTTTCTAACACTTCGGTTTCATCATCGTCATCATTATCAGCCTCAGTCCACTGCTGCACATGCCTCCCACAATGTGCGCCATCGCCCCCTTTACTTTCCTGTTTATGAGAACCATTCACACGAACAACATTAAAGATATATGTACAGTGTTAATAGAGGTTATATAATAGAGGTTATATAACCTCTATTACGTTAGATTTTAGTCAATCAACTAACGCTCCAACTAGTGAAGAAGTAAATTAATAAAATATTTGAGGGGGAATATGTGCAATGTTTAATAAGCCAACCACATGTAAATTTGCTTATAAGCAAATCCTAAGTAGTACTCAAAAGAGTGTATATTTGTACTCAATAAATTTAAAATATTTAAAATGTCCAGTACCTACCTATAATAGGTGGAATGATGACAGCAAATTTTCTAAGTGACTTAAAATAATCACATTTATATGTCGTTAACTTTATTTTAATTTCATTTGCCCAATGTTCAAATAAACGGTTAGTTAGTTAATATCAACAATGATCAACATAATGAAAACCGGCTTCACTTATTACACGTGGGCCTTTAGAAAGTTCGTAATAATCACCCGTAGGTTCCCACACATGGCCCATCGGAGACAATTAAACAGACACTCTGGAAGATGCTGCGACAATAAAGTAATTTCGCTACTAATCTCGTCACAACTAATGAAGTCTCTCTAACAGTACAAGTAGTTTCGAATGAGCCCGTTAGTTTTCAGCTAGCAGCAATTGGCTTTCTTGCCTACATAGGTTCATACTTACATACACATATGTAGATGTTCTACATGTATTCTCAATTTCGAGGAAAGTATTCCTGAAGTTGCTAGTACCTTTCATTCACGGTTCGTAGACGAGAGCACCGCTGAAAGGTTCGGTCGAAAACACAAAAAAAAATCCTTTAGTTTTAAGGGATCGCGATTCGTCTGTGCTCGAGCACTGGTAGAAATCCATTTATATCTAAGAATAGATGTATGTATATATTATATATATACGGCCCGCAGGCATTTGCTGAAGCGCCACCTACACATTTGTTTGCTACTTCAAAGTTGAGATTAAAATACTTATTCGAGACCTGTCATGCTTCCGCGAACTCCTTTTGTAAATGCCATACAAACTTTTAATAGAGACGAGTTATTTTGTAATACCACTATAAAGGGCAACAAAATAGTCTTAAAATACTAAAGACGACAATTATGACGATGATGTGAACACCGAACGTGTGAACACGCAAGTCAAACACAATTATCGTTTTTGTATGCAAAATATTTTATTTTCAGTAGCAACCTTATATATTCCCCATATTGATTCCCCTGTTGGATTCCCCGATCAAGTACAATCTGATTTTTCTATCTGAGAATTTCTAATAGTAACCTGGAGCTGCTTTGCAATTATACCCGGTATAGAGCTATAGTCTCACCCCCTATTCCATGGTAAGACTTTAACAGGTGGACCGTGGGAGTGCACATTCCTTTGCCTATCCTTTCAGGGAATATATGCATGACGATAAAAATAAATATATAGAGGCTAGGAACATAACATCACTTTCAACCCTAAGCTGTTATTAAATCGGTCACCAGTCCCCAAAATAATATATTAGCAACGCCCTCAATCAAACCGCTTTAACGGGGCGGAATAGCGCGATTTATTAAAGCACCCTAATATATCAAATGATGATGATATGGGCTCATAAAACAATATTTTCAGCTCGTAAAGTTTATTGAGAGCTTTTGATTTTTTCGATGGGACCGCTTTAGTTGGCTTTATATGTAGATTGCGCCAGTTTCAAACGGTCAGTTTTGGATGTAAGACCTAAATTACATTGAAAGGCTTAATTAACATTAAGCTGGATAAATGAGTTCTTGAGAGGTGATCGCGACTTGACAAAAGTAGTACAGCACACCCATCAATCAAATATGGTGACGGTTTGTGAAAAACTTCAGCCTATAGTGTAGCAAAAGGTCGTCTGTCAGAAGACTTCAAGTAATCTGTTTTTAACAAATTTATTAATCAGTCAATCATGACTACAAGAATGGGGATTGTTAATATCATTACATCTGTCAGCATCTACATATGTACGATATTTGGTGTCTAATAAACATGCGGTTCATTTAAAATTCCGTACACAAAACGTTATATAAGATCGGTATCTTGTAACAAGAGCCGCGAAGCTACGTAAATAAATCGCTGTCCAAAGTACGAATCTCTTCAATCAAACCTCTGTAATGGCGCAGAAACTGGCCATTTGTAACGTCCACGCCGGCACCAACACGCAGTTTTACTTGTACAAGATGAGCTTCGTGTTGTGTTCTGTGAAATGTATGGAGCAATGTTAATAAATACTTTGGGAAATACATAGTTCTGTATCTCAATCTGATTATCGGTGACATAAGATAATTATTTACTTCGCATTTGTTCATATCATTTATTTTCCAGTTGTGGTTAAAAGAAATGTTTTTATGGGCTAAGTAGCACCATAGTACAATGTCTTGATTTATATATTTATTTATTCAATAGATCATTTAGCTGGCTTATTTATTAATAGTTAATTAGTTATAATAATTATACCTAAATTAAAAGACGAAAAACATATTTACAGTTGGGGTATTCCAAGCTTGCGAAATGAAATCCCTTCCTAGATTTTTTTTTATTATTTCACTCAATAACAGCGACATGCGACTAAGCAATATAACAATATCTAATTTGAAGCTTGGCTTTAACTTATGCATAAAAATGTTCAATTTCTTAATCCTAATCATAATAAATCTGGGCACATTAACTCGGCTTTATTGTGATAACAAGTTTTAATACGAAACTTGTTTGTTTTGTGTTTTACGATTTTTTTAATGACAAATATCTCAAAATTTAACCATTTAAAGAAAAAAAAAATGTAACGTTGTACACACGTAGCTGATTAAAAAAAAACTATTAGCTAAATTATTCTGCAAGCTTCTTTAACTTAACAATGATGGTCTCAAATTTATCACGCGTCAGACCTATTATTTTCTATTCACTACAAAATATGCATAGCCAGCTTTATAACACTTTGAACACGTTGGGAAAGAATATCCGCATTATCAATAATCTAGTTTTCGTGAACTTTGGAACATTTTTTTAAACATCCAAACCAACCATGCTCTGTATTGCTCCGCCGGGCGGATAGATTAACGTAAGCGAACAGTTTGTTGACGTCTTTGACGCGGGCAATACCACACAACTGCCCGTATGAATAGCAACGAATGCTCATTTTCTAACTAACGACACACAAGATATGATGCTGAGCCTTACTTACTGGCAATTTGTACCTACATATGTACCCTTAGGCCCAGGACCGGAAGGAGTGGCACCGATTAAGGAAGGCCTATGTCCAGCAGTGGACATGCTGATGATGATGTACCCTTCTTTAATAGGAAATACTTTTCGTCGTATCTTAATCATTCTGATGATTCCTTGAAAGATAGAGCTACAGATATTAATGAAAAGAAAATTTTAAAATACTTGTTGAAGAAATAAAATTGTAGAACTTTTTAGGCAAAATAAAAAATTAGAGATTGAGTAAAATACATGGGGCGATTTCTTATTATTATAACCCAAGTACTTCTGCAGTTCGCACAAAGCAAAGAATTACCTACCTACTGCCATTACCTTGTACCAGGTAATGACAGTAGTACATATAGTAATAATGTTCCTTGTACAGTACCTTAAGCTAATAAGTCCCCAAGCTTTAATATCCTTGGGTATAAGTGTTCATTAAGACACCAATCGTAATACGTTTTGAAGTAACAATGTAAGGGTGCATTTAAATTAAAACAATTTATTGTTACATATATAGTCCCTCAGGCGAGCCTAACGCTAAATAGCATTATTTTACAGACAACCTTAAATATTGCCTATTGCCTTAAAAAATTAAGTATTCATCATCATCATCATCAGCCTATCTCAGTCCAGTGCTGGACATAGGCCGGCTTATCGCATCCAGCATCTGCCTGCAGCCTTTCGCAGATCGTCATCCCCCCGGGCCGGAGGGCGTCCTACACTACGTTTGCCGAGCCGCGGAATTAGTATTAATTTGCTTAAATAGGCTCACAATCAGTTTCTGTTTGATGAACTGTTCAGAGACGTAAACTTTGATGCTACCAATAAAAGGATGCTTTAAAGGGAGTCTGTCCCAGAGATAGGGCAACACTTAATAAACACCAGAACGAACTATAGCGTCCTCATTAGTCGTTACATCTATAAATACGGCCACTGATTGCTGTTGGTTCGTCAATATTTGCTACATTAACTTTTTTTTATCTCACTTCTACGACAGATTTATATTGGTTGACAGAATTTCATTCATACGTTACAGTACCTCGGAGACCGATGTTTGTCGGTCACATCAATCTTTAAAAGTGGCTATTAAGTCATCTGTACTGTGATCACGTACATCAAGTACAGCACGTGAAGTACATACGATTCGCCTCTTTGTTAGATTATGATTCAAGATTAGAATCACGTACCATTTTGTATAAAAGTCAAACTTAAACTCAATATAAGATATCTTGACTTCAAAAAAAATTGATTAATTTGACTCTATGACTTACTCGTTGACCTTAGCGAACTTGATTGCTGGGCCGAGGGCGAGGGGTTGGTTCGAGTTCCATCTAGGACAAATATTTTTGAAATTATTGTATGACGAGTGTTAGTCTTTTTTCTTGATGTTAATTACATATGTATTAATAACATATTTATGGGTATGTGGTTCTTCTCTCGACTCGTTAACACAGAACAAGCTATGCCTACTTTGGGATTAGATATGCCTCTATTGATGCCTAAAGGTATTTTATTGGTGTTTATTTATAAATTTATGGCTTATAAGATTCCAGTTCATTAACACCTGAATCCTCAAGCATTAAACAATCAAAGCGATAGGTCTTGAAAAATATTTTTAGCAACTATAATGCAAGCAATATGGGGTAGAGAATTACTGGTCTATTTTTGATGTCCGTATTGTTGTATATATGTTTTCCCTAATGCAATTCCATTTGCAACTAAAATAGAAAATTATTATTAACTACAATCCACATTACCTGTTACAAAATTTCGTTACGTATTCTGCCAAATTCTCCCGATTGTTAACTAAGAATCCCAGGACTCAGTCGGTGTCAGATACAATGTCTAAACACGGTTCTCTTTAGTAATTTTCCATTAAATGGCTGATTACGCCTACTGTCGGATACCTTTTCAATGCCAATTCATAGCTTAATGCAAATGCCAATACTTGATGAAAATGCCTTAAAGCCATGTGGCGATATTTAATAAAATAATACTAATATAATATAGTCTTATATAGCCTACTTATTAAAATAAGCAGGTTATAATTTTAAAACACTGCAGTAACATCCGCATGTTTCATTTAAATTACCTGTTGTCGAATAGACATTTTAACCGCTTACAAATTTCTTTGTCAATATTAAGTCGCGTTAAGCCACGGACGGATGAGCAGATCTCGGGAGACGTTCCGCCCACTGATCTACAGTTTCTATGTGACTTGATCGCTAATTTAATTATATTTCATCTACCCGATAATGACGCAAGTATCGCAAAAGTTTCAGTTCACTTGCCATTCCACTTGACAGTCAGTCTAAAATTAATTGAGTTGGTTATATACAAATACATATGTACCTGGCCCGCAGCAGATTCTATCAATAGGTGTTTAAAAAGACATACGGTATAGAGAACTCGACTCAGTAATTATATAACACTAAATTAAGACTTGTTAGGCTTTGCGTAGTTAACTGTGCGATTTTGTGGAAAATGTTACTCATACCAATTATTGGATCTATCGAATCTGGCAAATATCAGGTAGATGACAAAGGCGCACAAAAAATGGCCAACCTATGACCAGACGTTAACGAAATAAAACACGCTCAGCCTCAACTACCTCTCCAAAATAGGTAGGTAGCACATCCATTTATAATTACCCCTAAGCTATTCGTATCTGCCACGTCAAGTTTATCCGTGACGCGGATATGTACATCAAGGTACAAAAGTAATAAAAATTTTGTACTTTATCGTAACATTTATGTTCCTAAATTACAAAACAAAGATTTCGTTTAATTTTAACCGTAATGGTAGTTTTTATTAAGCCGAGATTTAACTTCTTTGTTCAATATACATAGTTTATAATGTCTCTCAAATTAAAATGTACAAGTATAAAACTATTTTTACGTTCTCAATTTTATTATAATTGTTATCCAACAAAGAACTGCGAAAGACGTAAATGACGATAATACAGATAAACAAAGTATAATGTACTGTCATATATTTTACTACATTAACTTAAAAATAGAGTTATAAAAATTCTCGAATAAAAGCGAACAATTAAAATAAAATTAACATACCTAAACAAATATAAGAAAATAATGGTACAAATAGTCGTTAATGATTGCGCCATGAATTGCTTTTATGGTGATTGCTTCTGCGTCGAGGCCGAAGACGATTTTCATTACGGGAAACAGACTGACAAAGGAGAAACAACGGTGGGAAAAGAATAATTTAACTTTTAATACCAGTGAATGGAGAATAGAAATATTGATCTATTCTAATAACTAAGAACTAGATATGGACTGTATAAATCAGAAGAAAATTAAAAGTCTTATTACAGTTGTTGATTAAAAAGAGCAGTTATTATAAAGGAATAAAAGGGCATGAAGTGTGCAAAATTATTAGAAATACATAATTATAGAAATAGCAGAAATCAAATAAAAAAGTAAATCGAAAATTAAAAATGTAAAAATCTAATTATAAGGGCGAAGGCAAAACAATGGGAAGAAAGTCAATGAAAATCAATTACTCATGCAATTAGTAAGAATAATAATTAAATAAAATCTCTCTCTCTCACGACCCTATTATCATGTCATTGCCGGAAAATTGGTCTCCTCTCAAAAAAGAGTTGATGTGACAATCTGTCACGCTTGCCAAGTACAGATTGGTAAACTTCACACGCCATAGAGAACTTTTTTGTTACTCTAAGACGTGTATGTGCCCTTTCGATGTTTTCTCTCACCGCTATAGCAAGTTAATTTAATCTTAAAACGCAGATTTTTGTTAAGCGGTGCACGCAAAAAATTTCATTCCAGGAACGACAAATAAAAGACGAATAAATTCCTTAACCACTATTACTGCTTATATTCTTATATAAATATAATGTAATTTTTGAATTTTAGAAATAGCAAACACACCAAGATATTGATCAGAAAGGTTCATATGGGAGGAATCCAAGAAGAATCCGATACTCCAGAAGAATATATTGACAAATATGGTGTTTTATTATAGAATTAAAGCACTGTATCTTCGCATAAAACATTAACTCTCGCATAACAAAAATACTTCTGTTTCATAACCATTATTTTGTCATAGATACATGAGCTCCTGATAAAAATTATTTTTTTGTTGCGAAGGGCACTTAAAATAGTTGGCACTAAAACTATCATTATTTAGTAATTCCATTAGCATCTTTAGAACTGTTAAAAACTCGAAGCGTAGCTCCTTAAAAATTGCCAAATAATATTACAATTAATTATACGTAAAATTGCTGCTTCATTTTTATATTTGGCTAGTCACTGGTCGATGTTTACTAGTCACTAGTTAGTATTCATATTTACTGATCACTAGTTAATATTCATTTTTACTAGTCACTAGTTGATATTTATATTTACGAATCGTTCGTCACTGATCGTTGACGATCATGCCTCCGGTGGTAATTAAAAAAAGTTACATCTATACAATATTTCTTCGCTGAGTTTTTTTTATAAACAAAAGTTTTATAGTATGTTAAAATTCCAATAATGTTTTCATTATTTCAAATTGATTCAAAATGTTACGCTTTTACAATCCCCGGCATGTATTTTTTTGAAATGTTCCAATCACATTTGTTAATGGAGACCGAATAACGATTGTTTTATTGCGCTATACAGAACCGGCGACAATATGCTGCTGAAATTTGATTTTTTATTACTAAAATTTGCGCGTTGCACTTGTGCTTTATCGTTTTGAGAATTTTATGTGTTATAATTTATCAAACGAATAAATTGTTTCTCATACATTTTGAAATATGTGTTTTTATATTGTTTCCCCTTACATTAAGTAAATACGAGTAATAAAAAGGTGATAAAAACGTTCTATGTGCAATTTTTTATATCTGTGGATAGTACTTTTAATCAATATTGTTTTATTTAAAGAGGCTTTTTGGATTCATACAAAGGAAGCTGATTGCAGTTTGCAAATGAATGATTTCATCAATTTTATTTAAAATGAAAAACACGCTCTGCAAGAAAATAATTTTCGCATAATTTTTCCATTTATAATGATCATTTATTTTGTGTTTTTTATTTTAAATTTTATTTTGTATTTCTTATTTTGTATTTTTTTAAGTTTGTATTTTTTTCATTTATATTCATTTATTTTGCATTTTTATTTTGTATTTTTAAATTTAATATTTTGTACTTTTTACTATGTATTTTTTATACTGTCTTCATTGTTTTTTATTTTGTTTTTTTTTTATCGTTTTGTATTTTATTCTATTTCTGGTATTTTTCTTATGTTTTTTTGTTTCTTTTTGCATTTTCAAACATTGTATTTTTTATTTGGTAATTAAGTGTTTTGTATTTTGTATTTCTTTATTTTATACTTTGTTATTTTGTGTTTGTTACTTGTATTTTTTTGTTTTATTTGTATTTTTACTTAACCTAGCCTAACCCAACCTAACCTAACCTAACCTAACGTAACATAATCTAACATAACCGTATTATATATAAGGTTATGAAAAGTTATGTAAAGTCATGTTATGTTGACTTATGTTGAGTTAAGTTAGGTTAGGTTATGTTAAGTTACGTTATATTATGTTAAGTTATGTTAAGTTGTTATGATAAGTTATGTTAAGTTATGTTACGCTATGTTAAGTTAAGTTATGTTAAGTTATGTTAAATTACGTTAAGTTATGTTAAGTTATGTTAAGTTACGTATGTTACATTGTTATGTTAAGTTATGTTCACCGTTGTAAAGAGGTGCGCGACATGGAAATTTCCACTTTCAAATCCACGGTACTAACTGTTAATACCAAAGTATAGCTTCAAACTGTACACCATGCAACCGATTAAGACTTCGAAATACTACTAGAAAAAGTAAGATAAAAAAAATCCAGTTGTACCCAATCCAAGAGTCGAATTCAATACCTTAACCCGCTGTAACTGTTGCAACCGCTCCGTAAAGCAGTCAATTCTATGCTAATTGAATAGATAACAGTGATTTTAGATACTTTCCACACTCTAAGAACGCTTAAAGCGTACGCGGTACGTGCGGTTTCACACTGGTAATCCAGGGACAAACCTAGCGGGCAATAAATCGGGAGTATTTAATCCACCCAAATCCTCAGATAGAGAATGTTGCCCCACGATAACAGCCAGATCATTAAAATTTACCACTACCGAGCTATTTAAGGGCCGACCTCGCCTCAGGGCTGTTTGATCGAGTGTTTTTACCACAACGGAGAACGATATATTTCCTTTAACATATGTACTCGCAAATACATAAATATGTTTGTTGAAACGAGATATATGAAAATGTTATTGTTATTATATAATCACGTATAGTCCTTTACGGGGTTGGCAACGGCAACGAGCGCTAAATACCTATCCTTATAAATCTGACCTGCTTCTTCTACATGTATCACTTTCTTCATATATAAAAGCACGTTTCGGACACTTCTAACATGTATACATTATTATGTCTAATATTATGTATATCTTCATAGATATAATGCAAGATACAAATATTCATATATTTGTTTTTTTTTACTAATGCTCGTATGTACTATTGACACCATATACGCGACTCTACTACAGTTTAATTGTAAATCAAGACTACGTGGATGATCTTATACAGATGATAGTATGAAGTGCAATCAAGGCAAATTTTAACCGTTTATGATACCGAAGCCCTTATTTATCAGTTTCCATTGGCCCATATAAAACAACTCAATTACAACCTCAAACATTTACATTGCTAAAAGCCGCCGAGCAATTGTTTAACGAGAAGATTGAGATTCTACCAAATTTGAAATTTACGATACAAATAGTACTTTATATGTCTCAGCTTAATTGCAAATACCAGAAATTGTTGTCCCACTTCAGGCGGTAAGCGACGATCTATTGCATTCAATAGATCGTTTATTATTTATCCATATATTTGTTAACACTTTATTATGATACTTTAATCCTGATCTGTTGTTCAAAAGACGGACGTAATTCCTGGTTATATAACCAGGAATTACGTCCGTCTTAACCTAGCAGTCAACTTACCGACTGATAAATATAAAAGAAGCATGACAGGTCTGAAAACGTAGAGATATTAAATATTCAACGTTCTCTGCCCACCTCCTGTGGGGCAGGCAGAGACATGACGTGACGACATAATAACAATAATAATTAATCATATTACGATGAATTGTAGTATAATTAAAAAAAGATTGCTCTGCTAGTTAAAGCAGCTTGTAACATCTCGCGTTTGTTCGTTAGAGGGCTACAGTGAAGCCAGCTGTAGCGTTCGTTATAGCTTGTAATTACATTTGCATATCGGCGCAGCCAGCGAACTGTGATTAGAGACGGTGGAGGCGGTAAAGCTTCGTTAAATTTGTTTGACGTGTGGGTAAGGTAATCACGGCTACCAGGAGCTATTCATTGTAATACAGTTCTATTATCTATACTATAATCGCATCTTAGATCGGTATCTCGCTGAAACATTTCAGCCTGCGTCATCCTCATCATCATCATTAGCGGTACCAGCACCAGCTATTTGTTACAATCCACTGATCCCAATGAACGAAATGGACGAAACGAACGGTTCCCTTTAGTAAGAAAATCTAAAACAGAGATACTTACGCTACCATCAGTATTAAGGGAAGTGTTGAAGTGTATCATAATGTATATATGGCACCATCATAATCAGGCTTAACTCCATTGCTGAACGTAGACCTCCCCTGAGGAGTTTTTCCCATAATCTCCACGCCGGGCACACTGGTTGGAGATCGCAGAGCATGTACAATAACGAAATTTTGCCCCTAACAGCAAACATATATCAGCATTTCTGTACTTCGGTGGAAATTTAAAGCCGACAGCCCCAGCCACTAAAATTCACTAAAGGAATTCAAATCGTTTTAAAGTACCTAACTCTCGCAGACGAAAAAACTAAGAAACGTACTCAATCTGTTTCCTCAGACCTTTCTAAGATATGGGAAAGCACCGTTAAACCTTTAAAGGACTACCATAAATCGGATGAAACTATATTTACGAGATAAAAGCTGTATAAAATCAGTCTGGAACCAGTATACCACACTCCATAAACCCTCGAGTTAACGATTCCCCCGAGCTGAGGGTGGAACGTTCTGGAATCATTAAGAAATCGCTACTCGTGCTCGCTCTTGCAAATGCAATTTTGTTAACGAGCGCAAATATTTTAACGTTATAAAACAATACGTGGTAGTTTTAATGTATTTTGGAATTCAGTAGAGTATGTAATATTTGCGTATACAACACTGTAACTCGATTATGTGCTCAAAATATGTTAGGTCATCAATCCGTGGCCCGGCAATAGCAGTATGAGGATGTCATACAGTTTGCAATATTCTATTATATCACGGTCAATCGTTTCATATGACGGAACATTAATTTCACTACTGGATTTTCTTGTACTGTAGCATATATGCTCCGACCCCTTGGACAGATGGCCTTAAAAAGGCAGGTGGTAGCGGCTGAATGAAATCTATGGCGGATCGGATGTTGTGGCACACGTTGGGAAAGGCCTTTGTCCGGCAGTGGAACTGTGAAAGCTGGTGTGATGGTGATGATGATGTAACACATTTGGATACACTTAACTCTGAAATGAATAATTTCTCATACCTTTCAAAACATGCAATAATCAATTTTGAAACGCATAATAAATTAAACGTAACGTAACAGCACGCCTGTAATCCCCGAAGGGGTAGGCAGAGGAGTGTAGTACACTCACACGTTTCACTAGTTAGGTTTAAGTCCCACAATGGAATAGGTAGTGAGTCTATTGCCATACACCGGGAACATAGCCAGACTCCGAGTCACTACTAGAAATTCTAAATTAGTAAAATCCAATAGTACCCGATCCGGGATTTGAACCCAGGACCTCCCGATTGGCAGTCGCGCTTACAACCACTCGACCAACGGGGCAGTCAACAGTTGCATAATAAATTTAATCGATATAAACTTTAATGTTACACAAATACATTCCTACATCCTGTTGACAATCAAACTTCGGTATCACAGCAATCAAGTTGCCCAGCATGGCAGTTACTTAACATGTGTTAACGCGAGAAAGAACGTAACAAACAGAGGAGTGTAGTACACTCCCACGTTTTACAATTTACGTTTAAGTCCCATGGAACAGTTGGTGAGCCTATTGACATACACCGGGCACAATTCCAGATTCCGAATCCCTACTAGAAATTCTAAATTAGAAAAGTCCAATAGCACCCGACCCGGGATTTTAACCCAGGACCTCCCGTTTGACAGTCGCGCTTGCAACCGCTCGACCAACGAGGCGAGAAAGAAATAATTGTA
>DWMG01000465.1:0-19514 GCA_018244855.1 Elbella merops
TAATAAACACTTTGAAGTTAATCGGCCACCAGAAAAAAACGTCGCAAAGGTCACTGATCCTTGTTTTTAACTCGATCTCATGAGTTGGAAAAGTCATACTATAATTGCTTGCAATTAATTGTACGTATACGTATGTATTGTACAGGTCATTTCAGATTTCGGCTAAAGGTTAATATTGGGTTATTGGGTAGGGTCCTGAAAAACTTTTTTCATATATTCGACTTTTATTCATCTCCTCACTTAGGTCATTTTGTAGTTTCTGCCTTCTTTAGTTAATTGAAAAGTGACCAGTGTGCTAGGCGGAAGTATTGTTTTCTACCGCAAACAGGTTTGCATACAGCGAAGTATAAATAACTGTGTGACTGTCTATTTTCTTACCACCTATTCCATTGTGGGATGTAAACGTAACCGGTGAAAAGTGGAAGTGCAATATACTCCTCTGCCTACCTCTTCGGGGATTATAGAGGTAATGATACCCGTGACTGGCTAAAATAAAGTTCATTGTGTTAAGAGCTTACAATTCTATTTTAACATAACATTAATTGGTGGTAAATGTAACGCGATCAAACAAATCATGCCAATATGTCATAAAAATAAATAATAATAACAATCGATCCGTTTATTATTCCAGTGTTGGAATATGGATCTCCCCTCATATTGACATGGTTAAGGCGGGTATGCAGATGTCACGTATCATAGTTGTATGTCTATTCGAATTTTCGTATAATAGTAAGATTTTCGAAGTTAATAATTGTCTACGTCGTAAAACTTGTTTAACTCTCCCTCTCCTGCCTGGTCACCTTCAATAAGAAGGATGTTTAAAAATTTACGACTTTACATATGAAATTTCATCCCCATTATACCCCCCAGAGAGTTGAATTTCTGAACGCCTTCTTTTAGTGTCCACTGCAGATATTACACAATCAGTTAGGTCGTTAGGACGATTTACAAGTAATGTATACACACAAATTTTATTTGTATAAAATATAAACGTTTTTAAATGATTCATTCCCAAATAATAATAAAAAATAAAAAAAATCATTTGAGCCTTTCACGCAATATCCACATAAAAATGTGTTTAGGGTTAAAAATGTCATTATCAAATTTGCAAACGCACCCATTATGTAATTTGGATTTAATTAACGGAGTCAGTGGTGAATTTTTAATTTAATACATTGCAATTGCCGTAGCACCTACAAACGTGTTCAGCCAACAGTTCATTTCTCTGTATCCGGAAGGCAAATTCAATGTTTAATACATTAGTAGGAGCTGGACTCGTCCAACGGTACTGGCCAGTCGGAGCTGACTCTAATTACACGCTGTTAGTACGGGCAGCGAGAAACTCATTTACGGGACTTAATATGCTTTATAATTTCCACGATTTACTCCTACTTCACTGAATGTTAATTTAGACATCTATGCCTGAACGGTTGCGGAGAATCGTATCATGTTTACTCGTTAATACTTTTAGGTGCCTAAACATGTGATTCACATACGAGTACTTATTACCCTCATCATCATTGTAATATGTCAAAAACACTCTCAGAAAACAATATTATATGACTTACAGAATACTGAACGATATATAACTATTATAATAGTCATAGAATAATTATAATTTCAAACTTTCTGAGCCGTTTTCTGAAAAATAGTGTTTTTGAGATATTACAGTCTAGTCGCAAATGGGCGATATGTAAGTATGTTTTATATGTGTATAAACAAGAAAACTCTTACAGCTTACAGCTATTTAAAAACAACCATTCGTAGCAGCAAGATATGTCACAATCACATGTGAAAGCCCTTAAGCCACGATAATAATGGGTTTCATTACAAGTACACACTCAACAGTAAGTGGGTGGGAGCGTAACGCGAGTGTACTGACAGTGCGCCATATAACATAACGCCCTTATTCGAAAGGATAGACCGAGCCGAGTCGTACTCCTAATGAAATAAAATAATAATATTCCCCATCATATTAAAACAAATCTGTACCTATAGAACTATCAAGAAAACTCCAGTTACAGCTACTTAAAACAATCATTCGTAGCAGTCAATGAATATCATAATCATATGCCAGAGCTGTTTAGCCGTGATAATAAAGGGTTCGGTAACAAATGCACCCTCCCCAGTGAGTGGGTAGGAGCGTAACGCGAATGTACTGACAGCGCCATTAGCAGACGCAACCCCGGAGCGGGATACCGTTGGGCCCGCCGTGCCCAACGAGCTTTTCCTTCCGGGTTGGTTGTGTTAAATAATGGTTGTTATTGATGTAATTACACAATTGTAACTTAAAGTGTATATATGAAAAATATCTAAGATGAGTCTGCCTTGTTAGTGGTATGGTTTGCAAGTGTGACTGCTGATCGAGAGGTCCTGGGTTTGATTACCGAGTAGAATGCTATGGGATTTTTTAACTTAGTAAACCTAGAAGTAGCTCGCAGTCTGGATTTGTACCCGGCGTAGGGCAATAGGTTAACGGATAACATACATTAATAAATAAATAATTGGTTATTGAAACGTTGGAGTGTACTATACTCTTCTGATTACTCTTTCTAACCCATTTATGTCAACAGAATATACTTTAGGATAGCTATTTTCAAAATAAATAATAAGTAAGATCGGAGGGTATTGCCCTTTCTGCACTAATCAGTGTTTGTTATCATTTATCACCTCATTGTGTATTTCATTGTTCAAATTGGCAAAGGAATTTTAAATTTTAAATAATTTATTCACAATCACAATAAAGCAATGAATCATTTTTTTATAATTGTATTCCAATTATTAAAATCTTAATAGCTGCATACGCCTGTACATAAATAATGCAAAGAAAAGTTTTATTGGCTGTCATAGAGTCGACTTATCATAACAAATTGACAAACTTTGAAATTGTGTTGCTTAAATCTCAAGTTTCTTACAATTTCGGGTCAAATCGTCACCTAAATACTAGAAGTAGTTCATAATTTTCTACGTTATAAACCTTTTCGAGCTTAACAACGATAGTTGTACAACAGTTGCTAACGAAAATAGTGTCGATCTTTATCAAGCGAATTAGACAATTGTTATACGGCATACCTAAACCATTCCCACGCCGTTTTGGGCGAGTCAACGGCGATGTTGCAATCAGTTCCAAGGAACATACGATTCCGGAGAATATTACCAAACTCACCTGCTGAACTGCGTGTCCAGCAGTAGCTTCAGATTCCACCTACAAAACCATTTATAGCGGTAGATACTAACCGCGTTCCGGAACATAAATCTATGGATGATCAAAGGACAATTAACAATAAACGAAGGGAAAACCGAATTTTCAAGAGCAAAGTTTACTTTCTAAGAGTACCTACGCTTAATTTGAAATCGTGGAAAGTAAGCTAACTGTGAGAGCTAACGTTAACTGTAAACCGCGAAACTAAAGTTTCATTACCGATGAGGAACAAAACTGAAAACGTAAAAAAGGTAACATCACACCTGTAATCCCCGTAAGGGTGGACGGATGAGTGTAGTACACAAAAAAATGGATAAAGAAAATAAATTTTTGCTAAAAATGCTAGCAATTGTCAACAAAAATGTGTTATGACACGGTAATTCAAAACGGAAGGAGAAGTTCAGGAAAAATTAATTAATTGGGGTGAGAAGTAGGTAATACTCCACCCACTCTGTCCGCCCAACATTGTACTGTGGGTTTTCATATGTATCACTTTTCAGAACTTCATATCACAGTAAGTTAAAAATGTAGAATACATATATGATATTAAAAAGACACCACCGGACAATTTACATAAAGACCGATTTATTGTTATCATCTGGGCATTGAAAATATGAACCTAGATATACAAATCCTACCAAAATTCTAGAAGTGCAAATTCCACGACTATCGTTTGTTGATACCGAGTGATTACATCACTGATAACAAAAGTTCATTCAAATGTACTCGTATGTATTTAAATCTAATGTAAAAAATGACATTGGTTTCCGGTCTTCCTAATATATACATTACGTTAAGAATCTACACGTGCCTAGCCACGACATTACATACATACATTCATACAAACATACATAACAAGAATGCATACATACATTCATACAAACATACATAACAAGAATGCATACATATATTCATACAAATATACATAAACAGCAAGGGAGATTTCTTCATACTATACCGTTTAAAACTGGTTTAAATTAATTAATTAAATTGGTAAAATTGTATGTCAGAGATTATTATTATACCATCACGCTAGATCCCTTGCGGGGTACCCAGAAGTAACAGAACATCAGATATCTCTATAGTTGTAGACCTAACGCGCCATACATGTAAGAAATCCGTTTTCATATTTAAACAAGCTACACGAAAGTGAGTGGACTACGCAGCTAGTATATTGCGTACAACTTAAATACTGAATAGTTTACACTATGTACTATACATAGGGGCCTCACGCGGATGTGATCGGGGGTCAACGGTTCTCCTTCGAGGGCTGTTCACCTCGATCGACCTCATACGACACGATCATACGAAAATAAAAGCTCACGCATACCGCCCTGGCACTGCGATCGCGATCGATTAACAACATTTACTCATGTCTTTATAAAACAACAATCCATACAACAAGCCGACCGTAACTTACTAACTGGATTTCAATACTGACTTTATAAGTTTTAAATGTTTTCGATTGTGAATGATCTTTAAAAACGTTTTTAAATCTCAGCTTTGTAATCATAGAGGTTTTAACACTCGGTGTTCTCAGTCTACCGCGTAAAGGACCTGGCGTGATGACAATAACAACAGCCATAATAATATTTTAGGATCACTGACGCACTAGTGTCGTACATTAGTCAATTATAATAATAATAAAGCAAGATAATGTAGGTCGCAGGTGTGTTTCGGTAATTGTAGACGTCAGTAGAATAATGTGGGGTAAATTATTTAGTATCTGGCAACTATCGCTCATCGTTTATTTATAACTGCGCACTAGGGGAAGCTGGATATATTTACAAACATCGGTCGGCGGTTCGCAGATCGATATACGAAATGAATCAGAAACCATTGGTTTATTCAACGAAACCTACGTATAGTTTGTCCTTATAAGAGTTATCAAATTTGATCACCTTTTCTTACACAGTATATAAAGTTTAACTCCTGTATTGTACATTGGAAGAGAGTAGCAAACGAGCTAGCAGCAGTCAGAACTGGCTGGCACTGTACAAGGACTTCTGCAAGCGACCTAACAGTACAGACTGTCTGTATCAATCAGTGGTTTTATTCATAGTTATTATTAATAATACGGAGTTCGTTAACATTCTTTGTTCTGGACAGGTCATAAACTAATAAAAATCGCCAAGTATTGTGTAGTACTGTGCAGTGTGTATTTGTGTAGTACGGTGTATAAAAACATTGTTATTTTATGCAAAATAAGAATCTTAGTGACCGCTAATAACAGTATATTTGGCAGATTAATAAAATATGTTCAACAACATTGAAGTTATACCTACAAAAGTGAGTCGTGACGCATACGTTGTCAGTACAATTCTTGTTGTGCTGTTATGAATTTATGAGATAAGAATATATTAGAATTAGCCTCAACAAATATGTACATATATATTTATTGTTGATTGCGACATTTGACTGCCTCGTTGGTGTAGTAGTCGCAGACGCAACTCCGAAGTAAGAAGTCCGCTTTTCCGCTCCCAAGTCGGGTTTTTTCTAACCACCGCATTTCGCACCAATAGGATTTGTGCCCAATGTATTTCAATAGGCTCACCCCTTATTACCTGGAATGTATAAAATAACTTGTGATAATCGCAGCACTATACTCCTCTATCTTCACTGCCAGGGAAATACAAGCATGAAGTTATGATCAAAATGAACTGAGCCGAGACTAGCAGTAGAGTGGTATAATGATGTAGTATTAGCAGCTCCAGCTGGTTCCAGGCGGTGAGCACGTGCGAGAGCTCTCGTTCATGTGTTTGCGCGGCAAAATTGATTCGCCCGTCACGGCGCACGGCCGACGGCTCTCGGACACGAGCTCTGCGCCGACACGTGCACCTGAATGTATAAACACGGCTGATATACATAAATATATATTCTTAACTTAAAATTCCCGATAGTAATACGGAGTGTGGATTTGTGTCTGGTGTACAACAATAGGCTCACCCCGTAATCCACGGAAAGTATAATGTAATCGTAACTGGCGAAATTTATGATTAAGCTACACTTCTCTGCTTACCTCTTCGTTGAAAAAAAGGACTCATGTTTTACTATGTTATATAGTATATATTGTTCTGTTCTTTATTAATCCTTGATTATGCACAGTAATAAAAAAATAATAAATATGTGTATACAGTTAATAGTGCATTTATTGAATTTATTATGCTTATAGCAATGTAAATAAATGTGGAATTAACTTTTCTTTCTTTCTTAGATTATACGAGTATGCTCTAAATAGTCTATACTAATATTATAAAGCGGAAAGATTTTGAACGTGTAAAGAAATTATCATAAAAGTCCTTATGTTGCGTACGCTGCGGAAATTATTGGGAATAGAGCAAAGTGGTGTACCTATTACAGTTATAGAGAAGATATCAATATCTACAAAAAAGTTCGCAATATATGTATTTAGGCACTTAATAACAAGTAAATCAGTATTTATTCTAATATTCTCTCAATGTTACATGGGGATAAAGTTGTTGATGAAAGTTAGCATGAAAGACCAAACAAATACGAGCATGTTTATGTTTACTATGCGTCTATTTATTGTGGCGGGCGGCGGCGATATGCAAATGAAGTATCCTATAAAATCCAAAATGCCGCCCAAAGCAACTATTCCACGCGACAAAGTCGCGGGCAAAAGCTAGTATATAAGCAAAGTTGTTTTTGATGCCCAATATCGATACATATTTATGTAGTTGTGCAAAAAGAAAAATTCAACGAATCGAAAAAAAATCATGTTTATTAAGTGTCGTGTTTTGTTGCAACGTGAACTAGACATATACGTACCTGTCCACAATTCTATCATTACGTCTGTCTTTATGCTGTTGACCGATACCAAGGGCATCCACCTACTTACGTATTCGTTTCAGCCAGTATTTATGTTATTTCACTGTTTCGATAGGAAATACAAAATATCATTCGTTCCGTTCGAAGTTTGAAGTATTTATTCGTTCATAAAACGTGACATTTGTTTTAACACTTATTAAATTAGTATCACATCTACGTTGCCTTGATCCTAAGCGTCAATGACATATTTTGAGTAAAATTAATTGTATGTATCACGCTTGTATTCCCCTAGTGGATAAGCAGTACTTCATATTAACAATTTTTCATCAGTTATGATATAAGCTTAATGACACACACCGGCCACAACTCCAAGCTAATACTAGGCATTTCAAGTTACAAAAACCAAATACTTCGTATTATGTTTTGAAAATAGAATCAACTATCGCATTTAATGAGCTCGAACATTTTTTGGTTGTTTTTTTTATCAACGAGAATTCTTTTATGCCAGTACATCGAAGATAACGGAAAAGTAAGTATTATAATAAAAATGTATTAGCCAGCCGGCGTCACTAACCTCGCGAGTTTCCTATATGACTGACCTTCGCCATATCGCCACTTGTCGCTCAAGACGGACGGGTTCCGTGGATCCATTGAACACCTCGCCACAGACGCCAAAGGTCGTTGAATGTCGCAAAAACTAGTCTTGCGAATTTAATATTAACGATCCGTATCAGATAATGCCAGCGGTGAACGCACGATAAGGGTGGGCGGGGGAATGATCTGTGTTATTTCGTTGAACCTCCCCTATTTGTTTTGCTATATGTATATTAAATAGACATACCCCTATTTCATAGTACGTATAAAATTATTATTGTTATTATTACTATATCGATACGTTAAGTCATTATGGGGTTAGCAGAGAGTACCGGGTACCCAATATCTCTAGAACTGGTGAAAACTGCCAGTACTACACCTCAGCCTATCCTTCGCGGAAATACAGGCGAGATGATAAGTTAGTATAAAATTTAGGCGGTTTTATAAATTACTATTAAGGTCACGAAGCCTAATAAATATGTATTTGCCTCATCATTAATATGTTGAAGCGTTTACAATTAATAACTTGCCGCCTACGTCCACACGACCTCGTTTATTTCGTCGTATATATTTTTAGGACAATGCGTTGATGACAAAAAGTTCTTCAGCCATTTTACAGCCATTTATTTTTAAATGTTGCTATTTTTTTATTACATTGTCTTGCTGAAATATAAACAATTACCGTAACATCACGGTTGTATTACCCCGACGGGATACGCAGAGGAGTGTAGTACATTCCCGTTTTTCGCTAGTTATATGATACGTCGCAAGAATAGGAGATGAGCTTATTTCCACACTAATCCAACGAATGAAATAACAATAAATAGTAAAGCATTTTTTTTATTATTTTTTTTTAATAGTCTTAATGCCAATTGGCAATTTCTACCAGTCAACCCAGGTGATGATTGGGAGTTGTGGTAGGCACCAAATTACCTTAATTTAATTTATAAACAAAAAAAAGAGTAAGATAATATTTAGTATACATATTACACATATGTAAATAATAGTTTGTAGTAACGTATTTTGATTTAATCTTATCACGTAAATTAGATAAATGTCAAATTTAGAGATTATATTAGCTACGTGTGCACAGATATGAGAAGTACCTACAGATACTGTTTCAAAAGTACAAATCATTCTAGTCTACATAAACTACCTCATTTTACTTACATTTAAATATAAGACATTTGTTTTTTACTGTAATATTATTATATTGTTAATAAAAGTTACAATTTTTAATAATAATGTTGGTATAAATGATAAAACCTGTCATACTGTTTCTCTTGCAGTCGATCTCTCTTATCAGGGAAAACACTGTATTTATAGAAAATTGTTTATTTACAGGAAGTATATAAAGCATTTAAATTTACCTTCGACAGTTAAACTTTTAAATTAATAGGTACAAGTAAAGAAATATATAAATGTACTTAAATCTAAAACTCTCTGGAAAACAGACATTATTTTATATTTACAGTTTTTACATATTTGTTAAGACATACATTGTTCAAATTACTTGGAAATTGCACATACTTTATGATCTATTACAATTACAAATTCCGCAAGAAATTCCATTTCTATAATTTATTAACGTTTACAAAATAAACGTTATAAATAAACTGCGTATTTCCGCGAAGCTACAAACGCCGTGAGAACGTAATATATTGAAACATTTTCCGCAGATACTGCCGTCACAAATGTTAGAGAAATATTTTATTGTTAGTCGAATTGGGTGTTGCATATATATAAAATCAATAAGTTCTTACAAGAATGGAATGGGTAAATACTAAATACTTAAATTTCGAACATCGGGCGCGGTGTCGTGCTCGCAACCTTGTGGCACGACGCAGGTCAGATTTTTCGAAGGTCGATGACTCGCTGTAATCGCCACGAGTTATTATTATTTGTTAGCGCACCCCGCAACACGAATAGGACTCGATGGACGGCCCGCCTCACGAAGAATGAAGCAAGTTCGAATTTCAAAACATAGCTTTTCAGTTTTATTTTAATGGTTCAACCTGCATTTTTAATGTTACAGACTGACAAAGATTTATAATATTGTCATTTAATACTTTTAAATTTGTAGACAAGACTAATATGTAACAGTCTTACAAGTTAAATTAAAAATATAACCATCAAAAAATTAAATATGTCGTTATTGTAATTTCGTATATTTTCAGGAAAATGTTAATGATTACTCGTGTTATTAAGTAGCTTTTATTATTAATTTCTGAAGATGTTTTATCTGGATAATTTATTAATGTTTATATATCATTGTAGTAACCTATGTACTAACATTTTATAGATTTTATCAATAGTTCGTATCTACTTACGTATACGATTGTTCTGTTCCTATTTAGATCGTGTTGGTCACGACTATCGGACATAATACATTTAGCATGTACACAATAAGCACGGTTTTTAATAATGCGTACATAAAAACAAATTCACCAAAACAAAAATAAAAGGCATGTTAATGCAGAAGTATTTTTTATTTATTATTATAATAACAATAGTTAATTATTTTCGACTTTATTGACGTTGCTATAGATAAGCTGACTGCTGATATGAATTTACAAGAACTCCCTCGCACGACTATGTGGCAGTATTTGTCTCATTCACAAGGTGACACGTCCGAAATTTTTGCAATGTTCCAAATTTAAACTTTATTCAATTGTACCGCTATAATTAATGTAAAAAATGCATTAAATCACTAAAATTAAAAAATCAATGGATATACATATATATGTATGTATATATATGTACATAAAGAATCTTAGCTTTGATCGAATTGAATTTAAATTTATTTGTTTACCCTCTTATAAATAGAGTAGAGTATTGAACAACTATTATAACGTTTCCATTACCATCATTAACACTATAGTGATCTAAATGCACAAATGTTATTGCTTGACTTATACGTACGTGAATGCATAGATTAAAATAGATTTCACAGGAACGATGTGGCACAGTTTCAAGTAACAATGCGATTGACATCTGCGCGCCACTGTCCTCGACGCGGCGAGTTCACAAATGCACGTCATTACCGTCATATTGTCTATTATTTGCACAATCTCTGTGGTAATTTTCTACGATAGATAAAAAAGTTAGTTTTTTTTTCAAGTTATAATTTACAATGAAGAATAATGAACATCCTCACTAAATTATATAATATTATATCTAAAGTTAATTAGAGCATTAGTGCTCTCCTTACTTTTCTCTTTTTTCTTTGATTTTCTCTAATTGATAGTAATTTATACACGATTTCAGTAGCAGCACAGTGATTGGTGCAAATTTGACGAAAATTAAAATATTACGACACAAAATAATACAATGCACCTGATAGAAGCGATCTTACAAAATGTTACGCCGTCCTAACATGTTGATACTACGGTCTTCCTTATAATATTACTTCCTTCCATAGATATTTACATAATCACAATCATGTAAATTCTGTACTATTATGAGTCATTCTGTATTACGGTCAGTTCCAGTCCCGGCGGGATAGGCAAATATATAATACCATATATATCTATTTCTCTATCTATCTCTTCATAGCTATACACGCACGCCGATTTTGCATACGTCTGAATATATTCTGAGAATACTACTTATTGTAATTAACAAAAATAAATACAAAATTCTAATGAGAATATGTGTTAGATGGATATTATCTACTGCCTATTGTTCATAGAGATTACCATTGAATTCAGCGGCGTGATATCATGGACCATAGACCATATAGAAAACAATACGACAGGGAGGGAATAATATCGTTACAGATAACTGACAGATGCCTAGGAAAGAAAAAAGTTTCTATACATATTTTCACGACCACAAAAAATATTACTCAAATCCTTTTTGTAGAGACAATAATGGGGAGAGTGTGGCGTGGACTACCTGCGCCCATGGATCGACGCAAATAGATGGGGGTGCTTTTTTATATGATGAAAAAATGTTAGTTATTGTTGACTTTATTTATAGCTATAGGCATAATACTATAAAAAAAACTTGATGTTGCTCAGCTGACAATATTCTGTACAGGTGAATTGGAGTGACTATGATAGTTAAAAGTCGTGGCCACAGAAACTAGGCGTAAGGGATTCGAAGGTCAGCTTAGGAGTTTGTTATCATGTTATCATGGGTTAATGTGATGATGTGTTACATGCTCAAGTTAAGAAAATGTTTAATTTTCATTAATCCGCTTTAAATGCCGAATCTATTCTGCAAGTAACCAGAAAATTCCGGTCATAATTCAGTTACACGCGCGACACATATTTAAAGTTAGAATGCAACACTTAGATGATGGAATCATTAAGAAAATAAACAAAGATCCACATCTGTAACTTTAAGGATGGAAACGTTAAATTGAGACGATAAATACTTAGATAACGATCCATATACGATAAGGATAAATACTGTAAGGATGGAATCATTGAAAGTTTAAGGATAACAAGAGTAGACGCGAGGTGTAAAAAGTGCGAAATAGCCGCCCCACTGACCCAATTGCGGCGTCCGTGAGCGCGGCAAGGTCGGCCGGCGCCGCTCGTCTTGCACTCGCTGACTTCACAACTCGCTAGCATCGCGCTGTTTTGCTGCAACTTCGTCTCATTTAAAGCAATGAAAACATTCTTACTAACACGTGATGCGCGGTTACTATCGCCATGTACAGTGTACATTACGCGCTAGATTCAGTGCTCCTGGTGTTCGTTGGAACAGTCGTATTATGAACATGAATTGCAATATTATAATATTCACAATCGTCATCATAATCATCAATCTGTCGTAGTCTACTACAGTACTGGACATAGCCTTCCCCTAAGTTCCTAAGGGTTTTTTGCCCATAATCGTTACGCTCGGCATGCGTGGTTATAATGCGACATATTTTAAAATAATTGCTGAATGTCGCCCCTTCAGTTGTAAAGCTTGACTTTAGATGCAATACGTGCGGCATAACTTTACCAGCAACAGATTAAATTAACAGTAGTAATCTGTTAACATGCTATACCACTGACCTACTGAACTAATTATTCTGTGCTGTAGCCGGATAAGGTCAAAGCTAACGCTTCCTTGTGACTATGACGTATGATTTTATTTATAGAATAAAATTATTCGTTATGATAAAAAAAATGAAGGTGTCTATTATCTATTCGTCCAAGGTTCGATCGCGGAAACAACGCAGCGGCGGGTGTTTCTGCAATTAACGAGCAATACTAATGTACATATTGTTATCTTGCCAAATACAAAAATATTAGATCAGGAAGCAATGTTAATAGTCCTTAAAATTAATACTTATTTAAAACATTTAAAAAGGATATCAGGTGTTAGATCTTATTTTATACTTAATGTAAATGGCTTGTAGAGCCAGATACAACCTACAATCGAAGTTAGAGTCCAGGCCAGCTACTATTGAACGTTAACTAATTTTAATATTACAACTACGCAGCACTTACGAAACTCCGCTAGGTCGTATTTGAAATCTTGTATCTGTGACCCACTTGCATTGTCCTTGAACGTCAAGTTCAGTCCCTGTCGTTTCTCACGCACACTTTACGTGTTTTACACTCGTTATTTATTTTACGTACACATTTAAGTTCACAATTTAGGTGTGTGTAGTAGTGAGTAAACCCACTAAGCATTCTAGGTAGTTTTCTGATAAAACAACTCATCTTTACCTCTGTAGATTACCTCAATAGACTAGTTCAATAGACTCTACCTCAATAGATTTTGCCTTAGTAGATTCTAGATCAGTCAGTTATAGAAGTAAGCTAGTTAGCTTCAGGAAGCTTCAATATACTCTACTTCGGTGGACTTTAAATCAGTAAACACTACCTTTGACCTTAGACTTTGTTAGATTCTATCCCAGTAGAATTTTCTTCTATTTGATATTGAACGCTGTTTATAGAATATCTTGCAAATAAACTTTTATATAAGTACATGTGTACAATAAAAGTAAATTATAAACAATCAGTAAAAAATATGACGAAGATATAGGGTTGGTTTATATTAAATTCGTTAAGAATTTTTCACCATAATTAACCCTATTGTGGGCAAAAAACCATTATTTACTAACTTAATAATAATTTATAGCGTAACATTATCTATTTTTATATTATACTTCTTCTGGCATTGCTTCAAATTGGTAATAAGATGGTATCCAATAAATTTTCTATAATAACATTTTGTATGTGGGCAACATTACATAAACAATAGCCCTAAAACAGTATAGTACCTATCTATACCGTAAAGTGAGATCTATCTGTCTCGTGAAATTAAAACATGAAAACTGACTTTTATGGGGTCGTAACGGCTAGCGACAAATAATAGCTCGACATTAAGCTGAGTAAAGGATAAACTAAAGGGCATTCCCTTCAGCCTTTACCGCCTTAAAACAATGACTTTTCGTCCTGTCTCCGCAGTAAAACCTTTGTCTCGCCTCTATTTTAAAGCTTTTGTTTTCTAATCCTCAAATCAGGATATTGACTTCGGAGTAAAAAGACATTACCTTTCATCAACACTATGTTCAATTGTGAAATAGATAATGTTTTATGTACCTAACCAAAGTTCCAGACATTGCGTAATTATGTACATACACATGTATTTCGCGTTGAATGACCGGATCGGAAGTGAGTACAATCACTGTATCTACTTACATAACGTGATAAGTATACCGCGCTCAGCAAAATATAATTAATCTATGTAGGGTTTACAACACCAGCAACATTACGTCATTAGATGACGTGTAAGCGTTTTGTAATAGCGTTTAAATTGTATCCGTTGATGTAGTACCTACGAGCAAGTGCACGATAATGTAATGTAACGTGTGTACATGTGTATTCGTTTTGATTAGCTGACAAAATGCCTATCCATTACAAAACAGGTCACAAGTTTGTCGTTAGCATATTCGTGAACTTTACGCGCGACCTCGTTGCGCAAAAAGGGGTAACGGTAGCCTCCAGTGCAGCACGCTGGACGATTGCTTGGAAAGTAATCGTACGAAAACGGTCACTTTCTCTCGTGCAAACAGGTCTCAGTCTCAGGCCCGACTCCATCGCGAGACAACGTGCACACCCGCAGCGCTACCATTTCGTTCAAACTGTCATTGTGAATTGTTCAAAATATCTTTACGTACGTGATTAGTGTTAAAACACGCCTCTGTGGCAACGTGTTCACACAACCTTGTGCGCCGTGATTTTGCAATGTGAATCGTCGGATCGAGACACTCAATCAATAAGTGAGTAAGTTAAAATACCAATATCGTTAGACTTCCTACATTTGCCGATGCGCGCTCAATCGTTTAGACCTTGACGCTCTCGTGAGATAATAATAATGTTGGTACATTATTTTATAATCGTTCAATGATTTTATGGCTATTAAATTTCGCAAGCACATGAATAATGGCCTGTCAGTGAATCAGTGATTAGTGAAAGGTTTCCGTGTGCTGCTGCGGCTTGATCTACCTTTAAAATAAAATGAAGAACTCGCCGCGCTGGCGATGACTCGACATACGAGCAAAAAATCTTCACGTCCGAGTGCGAGCGAGATGGATGTCGAGAACCAAACAAGTGCGTTACCCCCACGAAGATTATCCAATTATTTATTTTATTTTTATTGAATACGGTTCAAAAGAAGTAATATATTTATTTCGTTATAAATTACGAAAACAAATTAGTTTCTTTTTTTATATCCCATGATTATTATAATAAAAATTATTGAAACAAAACTTATTAACTACGTTTAATTTTGTCAAATAATTCCGCGTGAAATTTAGTAAGCAAAATATTTAAATGTATTCTCTGTATGCTACTTACCAAAAGGTGTACGTAGTTAATATTTCCGTATAACAATAGCCACCGACGATACAGTGTAATGAACTTAAAAATAATAGATATTATTGAGCACATAATTAGCATAACGTTCAAACTAATACGACTAGTGCACAGATTAAATGACTGCGCTTATCGTGGTTGGAATAGATTTTTAATTAGTTTCATATACAATTAACACAACCGGCTCGCGTTGTTCTATGTGGCGGTTTATTGTAATGGTCACTGTGAATATATCCTTTTAATGGACAAAAATATTCACAGTTACGAAACATCTACAAAAACGCCAGGTTTCCATCGTAGTCTGAAATGTTCAAAAATAGTAACTACTAACTAACTTACATCACAAGATATAATATTCTTTAACCATCGTACTCGATGTAACATACAGAACAATAAGATTTGTCGTACCCAACAATTAACCTTGATCGTTCTATAGAGATTATTTCCCTTTAAATTGATGTTAATGACGAGAACTCGACTCCACCATGTTTACCTCGATTTAGTCTACAATTACGACGTTGAAACCCTGTTTTATTGACGCCCGCGAAGAGAATATAAAGTTGTAGGAAATTAAATTCCTAATACATTTGGTAGCTTAGCTCATCAGCATACGTAATATTATAGTCCTTCTGTCTGGTCCGAGGCTCACGCGTAACGTTTATCAGCGGCGCTTATCTCGGTGTTTCCTTCACTTGTTCTCAGATAACTAGTTAACTCCCTTATCAGACATACACTAGTATATTATTATATGTATATAATTTAATGTTCCCAAATCGCAGTATCCTTTTCCAGTGCGAGCCGAGCTATTCTGCGAGCATTGTTTCCTTTAGCAACAGTGTGAGATGACCTTTACGCTCGAGCGCTTGGCCATGAGAACTCCTGAAGGTTGCATGTTCTTGCCGGATGGTCGCCGAACATAGAACCACACTTCTATACAGTACGAGAGACACTAGATTAATACCACTAGAGACACTAGATTAATACTTAATTCGGTAAGTTAAGATCGATTACCTTTCAATATCGAAGACTGGAGAGTCCGTAGGCGTCATGCTTGCTAATCACATAGAAACTTTACCAATGACTTTACTGACAGCATACTTGTGTGCGTGCCAAGCCAATAGGTCGACCAACCAGTCGACCAGACGGTCTCCCTCCCTCGAACCGTCCTCCGTCTGTCCTCCCCGCCGCTGCCCCTCCCTTCCCCTTGTTGCGCCAGCCAGTCAGCGTTCAACCAGCGGTGGGTCTGTACGTGTCGTTTGGTTTTCAAAGGCGTATTCCTTTACGTCCTAGTTTATTTTGTTCTCGTTTTTAAATAAAGACTGCTCAAGTGAGTAATCAATGTACTTTTATATTTAGTGCGCTGAATGTGTTGGTTTTTCTTTTAAAAATATGTCTCCAAGAAGCGTTCGACTTACTACTGCTTTGTCTTGTTACAGGTACCTACTTGGAACTGGGTGTGTGCCTAGATACGGTGTGTGTAGTTTTATGTAATCGTATTTATTTATACTTTGCTGTTATTGAAAAAAGTGTTGAGTTTTATTTTCTGTACAGTGTGTAAAGAGATAATGCTGAATTGAATGATAGATAAATAATTAATAAAGTGAAGTGCTCGCGGCAACTGTTATTTTCTTATTGTAATGCTGGATGGTGATTCGTGTCTTTAGATTGTGAATTGTGGATTGTAACAGTAAATTCTCGCTACTAAACTGCTCAATGGAAATCGTGAGTAAACATCTGTTTTAAAACATTGCGTGCGTTCGTAAAATTGTCTTTCCTTTTTAATAACAATCATCGATTGAGAAATTATAAAATAGTGAATAAAAATAGCTTTCTAGTACCTTACTTAACTTTACTTTAGTACAGATTTTGTCTAAATTTCAAGTTGTATAAAAACTAAATCACTCTTTCGCATTGACGATAATATATTTTAAAAAGTAATTTGGAATTTAGACTTGTTGAAGATCAAGAAGTTTTAAAAGCATTTTCGCGATATTGCGCTTCATTATATGACTACTTTTATGAAAGAAAATTATTAACATAAAAATGAATTCGTATATTGTAACTAAAAATTTAATTTATTATTTATATTAAACTGAAAAAGATGACCGAAATAGTGGTTGGCATTGTGTATATAGTATACCTACCTACCTTACGTTTAAGTAATTATGTCGGTTGAAAATTAGAATTTAGTTAATACATAATCAGTGACGTTGGCCTATTAAAAAATCCATTATTGCTACTGTTACAGTTAACAGGTTTTGCAGCGTTAAAAACTTAACATATATTAAACATCCAACTTCAAACGCATAAGAATTAGGCCAGTTCTTTTTACGTTCCTAATAATGTGTACAGGAAACTGTATAGTGTTATAAATCACTAATAATAAGGAAAATGGCAGTGGGTATTTCTTGTATTATTACCGAAAATTGATCGCTACATATGTATAATATCGTAACATTGTTTTAAATATATATTTTCACGTTGCAGATTAGGCTTAAGTGAAATGTTTGACTAAGTTTTGGTTAAATGATATACCTAATAATAATTGAGGATCTTTTTTAGAGTTGGAGTCGGAATAATAATAAAAACATATAATATAAAACTTCTTTCCAAAACTAACTAAAACGCAATAAATCGATAATACTCGATAATACGATAATTCAATCTGTGATCTTTTCATAGTTTGATACTTATTTTTGCAATTATATTTCCATACGGTAAAACCATATTTACGTAACCTAATCTCGTATGTATTTTCATATAAGGTTTCGCAGATTCGCAGTACTAACATGAGCGTTGTTACGCCGACAACATCTATTACAAAGTTACGTACTTACATAGATTTTTCGAGTTTCGACAAGTTTAACTAGATCGTTAGAAAATAAAAGGTAAGGTGTACGAGAAACAATCGCATAGCTTACATATACTTATTTAAAACGTAAACGTAACTTCACGCCTAACGTAATATCACACGTGTATCCCCGAAAGGGTCGGCTGAGGAGTATTGAACATAGGAATGTTCACCTACGTTTCACCAGTTACGATTATGTCCCACAACGGAATAGGTAACTTGTTTTTTCTATTTACTTAATTCAAACATATGACCTTTCGTTTTTACACGTTGGCTTCGTGATCCGACCTCTACAAACTAGATTACGTCAAGTTGCAAACACTGCTAGCAACCTTGAATTGTCAGCTACCTTGCCGGATGAAATACGATAAATTTTGGAGGGCGTGTGATTCATTATCGTTTACTGCACTTTTTATTGATACAGATACTACTTAACAGATAAATTGATATTGTTTTTGACATTAGTAATTAAAACGTAACGATAAAAAAGTTAAACATAACGTCAAATGCGCAACCGCCCATTTTGCAATCACCACTTTAGAACCTTATACAAAATGGCGGTTTACACTAGAGATGACTATTCAATGTATTCTTATATTGAAAAAGTATTAAAGTATTGTCGAGTAATTAAAAAAAAAAACAATATTTAAAACTAATACAAAAATCACGTTTCGATGTACAGTTTTGAAATGTACGTGTGTAATAGCTAATAATGACCACGATTTTATATGTTATCAATATTGCGAAAAGTTGTATTGCAAGGCAATAGTTCCATTATATAGAAGTAGTATATTTCAGGAGAAAGCAAATACCTACCTTTAAGTTCAGATGTTTTTCAAAAATATACTCTGTTGAAGTATATTAGGAACATGTTTAAAATTATTTAATGACTTCTATATCTGTTCAGTATTGGTTTGTAATGATTCATTTTCTAACTTTTTATTACAAATAGTAAGTATTTACTCATCGGATAGTAATCTGTTGTAGTGTACAAGCGTTGTAAAGTACGTAGTTATTATTAATATTAATAGTGTGGCAAGGTTGCTAGTGGCCGACCGCGAAGTGGCGCCATCTATGAATAACGCTTCTCGTGGTCTTACGGAGAATAGGTATGGCGAGTCTCTTCCGATTTCTTGGGCCGATAAATCGATCTAGCCAGGTTTCATGTTTAGAAAATGCGTTTTTTCCGCGTGTTCAGGCAATGAAAATTGGCTTAGTGTTGCTTAGCAACGCCAACTACTGAAGTAGCTTT
>DWMG01000466.1:0-19512 GCA_018244855.1 Elbella merops
CTACGATCGAACGGAACGGAGAACTCACCGACAGACCGGGCTCGATCCGCTCCGTCCGAGAGAGCAGGCCCGATTCTCGACTCAATCTCGGATTATCATCATTCGAATCGTTTATTATAAATCGATTTCAAGACTATGCGTTTCAACGTGAACGAAATAAGAAAAGCCGAAAGATCGAACGAAATAGCGGTAACTGTAACGTGTTTCTTAGAACGCGTCGAATATTGGTCAGTGTGGCGGTCATTATATTATTTATTTTAATTAAATGCAACAAATCGTACTCGATAGGTCCCAAGAAACCGTATTGTATATTCATGACACACAAAACTTTCTTCGGACACATTTACATTAAACTGACGTGTCCAGACGTATCAAATCGGTATAATTTAAACTTCATCAGTAAACAAATACCTACTTCTCTGGTCCAGTATTCTATGCGTAATTTGATAAACGAATAAAATATGACATGTATTAATAATAAAAATGTTTAAGATCGTGTAGAAGTTTTCAAACGAAAATGTCTTTAAGCGCGATATTTTTTTTTCGAAACGATAACCAAAATTGCCTTTAAATTCTAATTCGCAACTATATTGTATATGAAAATAAAATTCATCGTGTTACAACATACATATTTGCCTAATGTAGACTAATAGAAAGAGAGCGGATTCGAGAGTAAGAAATACAATAAAAGAGAGAGAAAGATAGGCAACTTACGGCTTGTCTTGCTGGGGTAGGCGGAGCTGCGCATGCGGATGGTCGCTGCGCATGCGGGTGAGCGCCGCGGCCGCCTCGTCGAGCGCGCACGACACCGACGACGTGAGCCGCCTCAGCACCTCCGGGTCTGCGAGGTGCTTGCCTTCGCCGGATAGCTTGCCGATGCCTGGGGATATAACAAAACATTAGACAGATCAGTAAAACCAAGTAATGCATCCCATCCCTTCAGTTTGCCGCGAGTACGTGTCGAGTTGAACAACACAAAAGTTTACAGTAAAAAACGTAACATAAACGAAGCGTTGCTCTCTTAACACTCACGCGACTGCTTCGCGTCTCGTGTCGGAGAACTATCTCACAATATTACATAAAACCAGTTCTTAAAACAGAACATAAACATTACAGAAGTGAGAATGATCTGAATGTAATATCATAAACTATACAGGGTTGTTTTGTTTTGTACAATGGTCATTTGTAAATAATAGCAGTAGATACATGTTTTGGGATAGATTTTTTTTATGAAAAAAGACAAAATTATTGCATATTATAGGACGTAGTAAAAAAATATTGCAGATTAACCATACATATATTTTGAATTTTGTCTAGAATTTGTAGACCTGGAACATACGGCGTATCCCATGACGGCCTTAACAGTTGTAACGCAAGTTCATAGGCAAGTACTGCAGACGTTTCAGAATATTTAATTTTTTGTATTGGTTTAATACATGTTCAACAACTACTCGCTTACAATCTCGCCTATAAATCCAGACTCTGAGTTATTATTAGGATTTTTTAATAAAATAAACCAAACAGCAACCGACCCGGAATTCGAACCCACGACCTTCCGATCAGCACTCGCGCTTGCAACCGCTCGAACGACGAGCCAATCAAATTATAAACAAAAACAATAGTTTCAAATTGAATACAAATGCTCTGAACAATGAACGACGTAACAGAAACGGGACAGTATATGGCATTGCCCGTTTAATTTTCTCAATTTAAGATATAATTATGTGTGCTCAGGTGTCGGGTTTGATTATGACGTTGATCATATATACGTACAATTGATATTTTATTTTGCAGTTACGTATGTATACGTATTCCTGATAAACTAACAGTTTAGTATATTTGGACACAACTTGCTAAGGGTGATCATAATGACATTTTATTGTAAGGAAGTTGGACCGATCTTTTTATTATTTGGTAAGATGATGAACTTAATAAAACCTCCGGGCATTTCTAGGTAAATTCAAAAACTCTTCATCAACGAAATTTACAAATATTATATTATAAAATAAATATTATTTTCAGTGCATTATATAGAATAAACCTCAATAATTTTATTTAATTTATAACATTATTAGATGATAATAGCGCCACGTCAGGTCTCTTACAGGGTAGGCAGAGCACCGAGCGCTAAATATATCAATAATTACAGATCTGACCGTCTTCTTTTACATTAATCGCCCTCTTCATACACGGACGCCAGTTACAGAGACTTTTGACTCCCCCATAGACAATTTAAATATAATTCCGTAAAATTTGACATCGGCTAATATTTCAGACATTTCCTCATGCAACTCGCAAAACAAATCGCCTATTGACCCAATCCCTTATTAAAACAACCTGTTATTGACTAATTGAGACATCAATGTTATTTTTATTTCTCGACCGAATTCAAATTTCTGGTTACGAACTAAACCATGACGTTCGCACTATAAATATAGACGGAACATTTTTGATGATAATTCGCACAATAAATGACATATATTAGAAGGTTAATTATTTAATGTATTCATTGCAATCACACATTAAAATGCATAAATAGCACTTTATTATGATAAATATTCATGCTATAGAAGTTTTGTTCACGTATTTATATGTTGTCGCATAAGAATAATACGGACGAATGATGATTGAAACGTACCTACTCGTTGCTTTTTGAATACGTTCGCGGTAGCAACAGGTAGTGAGTAATAATGCGTGTCCTTTAAAAAATCACCTCCGACTCAGATTAGTGTCCAACTGTACACATACCTATATAAAGTTGCTTAAAAAATACAAAAAAAGACTCATTCATACACACAGAGACACATATATACGCGCACAAATACAGATGCACACATACACACTCCTAGAAGTCTGTTCCTTGTACCGACGTAGATCATAAATCTCACGGAGCCGGCGAAAGGCTGAGCGAGCGAGCCTTAGCGCTAGCGAGCGTGACATAACCGCGATTATGTATCGGTATTCGGCATTATAATAATTACTGCAACCCCACCAGCCAACGATCCCCTCGAGCCTAGCGCGTGTTAAGTCACACTGATGACGTCAGCGGGATATACATGTATATATATACATATATTTGTGTGAGAGTGTGTGAATTATATTACATATTGCGGTAGGAAATCCATTTTTTTTTATTCTATCTATGTACATTGCGGTATGAGGGCAACCATTGCATATGAGGGCATTTAAATATTGCATATGAGGGCATTTAAAAAATATATTGTGTATTTTAGTAGATATGCAATAAAGTATGTAATTTTACAAGAAATTCAAAACAGGCAACGCATAGGTCACTCCTCGGACGTAGCAAAATACATGTTCCTGGGCGACAATGACCACTAACCGAGAGATGGCCCAACTGCCTGTTTTCCAGGCTGGAGACAAAAAAAAACTATTTTATTTCATACTATTCAAATAAATTAATCTAACAATAATAAAATAACATGACTGTAATAAATGAAAAAAAAATTAACATCAATTCTGCCAAACTAGACAGCGAACCGTCGCCGCTGACAATGTTGTATGAATTTTACATTGCGTGAGTTTTGCTTGTAGTGAACATAACAAACTATACAGGGTGATGTTACATAATAAAACAACAGCGAATTATTCTGGGTTATATTATGTAACAAATGTAACACGTGTAAATTTTTTCCGGGCTAATATTTGTCTTTATAGAGGCAAGTTCAACCTCGGCATATGGGTCGAGTGTCCGGTTGTAGAGTTCGGGTCAGATGGCAATCCCAACGCGACACCATCTCCCCTGTATAATTGACGTATCTACCGCACGAGATACGCAAGGCCGGCGGTAAGCTCGTATAGGAGTGCAAATGTTTATTTTAATATAGTCCGCCCTACATTGCTTCTCATTAAAGGGCTCGCATAACCGATAATGATGTTATGACACGATATGCAGCATATTATTTCTTCTTTTGCAACGAATGTAGTGAACGATATTTCACTGCAGAGACAATCCATGTGCACGGTGTACAATCGTTCGCTAAACACAAGTATTTCGTCATTCATTTCATTCTTTTTCTCAATCTCAAGAGAGAAAGCCTAATCCGTACAATAGCCAACTACTGGTATGAAGGAAGACTTGGTACCTACACTTCACGATATTTTCATTCACCGTTATACACAGTTAAAGATATTGTAGTTTAAAAGTACAAGATTTATAAAGTAAATCTAAATCATAAAGCTACCACTGCATCATCATCGTTCAGTACCGACCTACCGGGGCGATTAAGTTTTAAATTTATATTTTCTGACAAATTCCCATAATGGACTATCCCTACAACTGCGACGGCGACAAAATTATTAACAATATTGCGCAGACATACGACTTTTTTGTTGTTGTGTGACTACATGAAGAAATCGATTTTCTCCAGACATGACACCCAGCCAGATCGATTGTACTCAAAACCCTATACTGCAGATTTCATCGAAACCGTTACAGCCGTATTCGAAAACGCGATAGCAAATATATTTCTACACAAATTTTGTTCGTTTAATTAGATTGTATATATGAATTGCATGCAGAACATAATGTTCACTTATAACCCCGCACAACATTGCAAGGGGGCGGGATGGCTAGTTTGCTCCTTTACACTATATCGATCTTTATGCTTACAGCTAGTTAAGATATCGACATCGTTACTAGGGCATTCCAGTCTCACACACGCTCCACGTTATACCCCGAGTCGCCGCGATGACGCCCCTAAATCTTTGATTAGCTACTAGTATTTGGCATTTTTTTTATTGTGTTAAGTTAAAACATATAGTATGGTGCCTAATTGGCAGCAATGATGAATGTATAAAAATCACTACAGGCCTGTAAGGGAAGAATATCTGTTCTCTAATCATACCGTAAGTGATATGTATGACTATATAATAACCATAAACTACAGCTTAATGTTTTCATCAATATTCAACGGTGGGGTACTGTCGGCAAAAATGGGTGACGGATTTAATTCTCGAGCTTTTCGTGTCACGAATTATTTCACGTACCTCGTTATCGGTTTATAACAGTCGGCGCCGTCGATAGTGAAAAGGCACTGAAGGCAGTCGATGAATGTGCGTATATACCATTTACTAAGTCTGGGTTTTGAAAGAAAAAAAAAAAAGAATTTCATGTAATAAGCCACATCAAATTATTTAATATATATTGTGATTGTCTGGACGCAAATAAAATCCAGAGTATATGCGTAAATCATACGTTTCTTGCTTCGTTCAGTTCTTTATAAGTAACATACCGACGAATTATTAAAACTAACTTCTATCCATCTATCATAACCATGTTAGACTGTTGGACAGACCGGCTACCACATTGGTTTCCAGCTTTAACACGGGGCCAAAATGCAACACTGACATAATTCATAGTTTCATTTTTATGACTCTCAGGCGGAGTGGAAGCTCCGGTGGAGACCCGGTATCGATCGTGCGAAAGAGGGCGCTAGTGGCGATTCCGCGAAACGCACTGTCATCAGTCATCCGTCCGTCTGTCCGTCCTCCATACATATATGTTTACAAATGAATAGACTATCCAATTAGTGCAGTCATTAGCTTTACGTTACGTTGTACGCATTGTAATATTACAACTCTTTAATGTTGCATTCCTTACTATGTGAATTTCATAAATAGGCTCACCACCTATTCGATGATAGAATGTTTAGAATAGCTGGTGCGTCGTAAGAATGTACAACACTTCTCTACCTACCCCTTCGAGGAAATAGAGGCGTGATTTTAGGTTATGCTATGTGTTTCAGAAGAAAAGCAATTTAAATGTAAGCAATCGTGTCATCTCAAAGATGACAACGGAGGAATAAACAAAACAAAGCAAGATAGAGAAAACTATCGTAAAACTACTCTCTATCTACCTCTCAATGGATCTGGTGTGACGATATGATGATAAAATCGCGCCTGTAATCCCCGAAGACGTAGGCAGAAGAGTGTAGTAGACTTCCACGGTTCACCAGTTACGTTTAAGTCCCATGGAATATAATGGGCCTATTGGCATAAACCGGGCACAACTACAGACTCCGAGTCAATACTAGAAATTCTAAATTAGAAAAATCCAATAGTATTCGACCCGGCATTTGAACCTAGGACCCCCCGGTAGTCGTGTTTTTATCCACTCGATCAACGAGGCAGTCTTGATGATAAACATATTATATTTAAATACGCGCCCCAATAAGTATACATTATCAGCTGTGATAGGTGTAGCAACTATATATAAACATTCCTGCTATGTAAATATTTGCATCGAACCAAAATCGATACTTGGAAGGCGCAAGCCTGCTTCAGTATATTAAGTGAGGCGCCCGCCGACTCGAGTGCTATGAAAACTTAAATGACTTGTAATTTTTAGGGACATGCTTATATTATTCTAGAAGACATATACATAATAAAATATACATGTATGTTATTTCGTAAATTATATTTCTATTACAATATTTCTCTTCTTACAGACGTAATCCGTACTTATAATAGATTATAATCAACAGAATTTATCTATATAGTATGATTTATGTGTAATCATGTAGGTAATAACCGTCATATTCATTTGTAATGTTTGGTGTATTGACAATCCAAATTCCGAATCACAGTAATTTATCCGTTGATGTTAATCACAAATAATTCAGAAATTGAGCTACCATCCAATGTCAATATAATAACTGTATGAAAGGAAATTATGTGTAATTTGTGTATATCGAAAATCTCTTCCCGAAAATCAGAAATATTTGATGGTACGTCTATTTATTTTAATATGCACGCAGAGTCGTGTTTATAATTAATGTACCAGCTTAAATCACGCGCTTTTCGGGATGGCTCGACCAGTCTCCGCCGCGACCTCGCTGCAAAGCAAACGCCAGGAGCTCATGAGGAAGGACCTCGTACAGGTCCAAAACTAGTCGGGCCATTCCGAAAAACGTACGTGAGTTAAGCCGGTACATTTATAAACATGACTGTGTACAAATATTCACGAAGTATTTAATAGTAAAACGCAAAGTCTTATAGATAATTCGAATGAAAATGGATTAATTGATTATATATTTAATATATTATATATCATTCGCACCAAAAATTGGTACCAAATCGTCGTGACATATTTGTATGAAAAAAAAATCGATTGGAATTCACAACCATTGCAAATAGGAAACATCTTCCGTTACCGATATTACCGGATGTGACATATTTTAAGTTCTGGACACAATAAAAACTATTCTGATTTTCGGGCAGTTCTTTTCTTTAATGCTGCATACCGAGTAGATCATGAGATTTTAAATATCCTACTCCAGTATACAAACATGTGTCTAATTGACCTGAAATTTTAATTGAGACCAGTCACAGACGCCCGGCGGACTGCACTCGAGCACGGGTCTGTGGAATATGCATTAGATAAACCTAGCATTGAGATGGAATTAGCAATTAAATTGGGTGGAAAAGATTCAACAAATGCCAATCGACAGTAACAACAAGAAGATAATAGTTGCAGTAGTCTTCAAAATACGAATGTGGTTTAAATAGTCGAAGCTAAAATAGTAAGTCGTAGTATAGCTCCGCCTCTAAACTGTGAGCTATGATTATCTATGAACTGCTAGCTAAGTCTGCCCTCCCTCACTTACTCAGTGTTGTATTATAGGTTACGGCTTCATGGTTATCATGCTGAGAGAGTCCGCGTATGCAACTGAGGAACGATAAAAGGGTTGATGAAGATGATTTAATGTCGATTACTAGTCTTGCGTTCGTGCGACAAATACTTAGGGTTTATGCATACGAGGCATTGTGGCGCATTTGTAGTTTAGCAGTGTGTAGTAGTGTGTAGACCGTGTGTATGCAGCACGTGTGAACCTCATTACTGTTTTGACTGTTTTTTTTTTCTCGATGTCAAACATTACATCGGAATTCAGTGCGCAAGTTCACATGCTTGGACCACATTTCCACGGTGCACGTGACGTAATAACTGTTCCGAGGTATTATTATATAGCATGCACTTTTTACGTACGTATCTAACTGGCTTAATGCACGATGAACTTACCGACAGACAAAAATAAAAATATATTCTAGTCATGTACGTGCACAATACGAATAATTGATATAGTCAAAATGTATTGCATGTACAGATTTATCCTCATTACTATGTTATTTGAACATGTACATAATAAGTGACAATAGTATTGTTTAGTGCATTAAGCGACAAATGTCACTCGACAACCAATATTTGTGGACGTGGTGTCACCAGGCGCCATGGAAACCCCGCTGGGAACAATATGTTTGACTTGAAAGGTCTAGACAAAAATAACGATCGCGTACAACGCTGACGCTGGCATGCATGCCACTATATTCACAATCGACGAACTCCATGCAATTTTCCCACGTCACAAATTTAGCAATACTGGTCAGTGAATAACACTTGGGTCGCTGAGCAGTGGATGGTATTCGTATTTGCATTTATGAAAGGGCACGATGGGTAAATTAACATCTAAAACATAAAGCGCTCCAATTGATCAAATTTTCGAAATTGACTGCATTGATAATGCACTTGTGAGTGAACTTAGCTTAAAATTGGAACCTGTCTTGAAGCGAATAAAGATTTGCGTGGGTTAGATATAGGGCTACAATATAGAGATGAATGGACTAGGAAGACGTTTTGACAACAACACGATGATTAATATATCCTAAATGTCCGTTTTACTTTCATATAACAATTTCATGTAACCAACTATATGTGCAGTAGATTTACGTTTTTAGGACATACCAAGTTGGACGCCTGCGATGGATAGGAGATGTTGAACAGATGAATCTCGTAAACCAGATTGCCGATAAAACCAAAACAGCTAAAATTTTATAAGTTTAAATGACATTAAAAGGTCCCAAAAGTTACGGATGTGACAATATGGAATGAGAAAACCCGTAACAGAGGCTAGAGAAGTATTCAGGACCAGGCAGAACCCCGCAAGTAGCCAAAAACGCTATAAAATCTGACGATAATGTGGACTAAGTAAACGAATTATTCTACGTAGAACCATCTCGAATAATGCAACCATCAGCATTAATCGGAAAGCCAAACTTTCGCCGGAGAAACTCGTTAATTCTCTAAATTAGATTTCCCAACTAACATACGATTTCCTAACCTACCATCGCCAACTTTCGAGAAATATAAACTTGCCACCGTTTTTTTTTTCTGTGTATTATAGAATTAATAGAAGGGCAAGGAATTAAACGACGTTTCTGGTTTGCTTATGTGATGAAAGAGTTCATGAATAGTTAATTAATAGTTTAGAAATGTCCAGGTTTTAGACGATTACAATGGATATGCTTTATGATTTAAAGGTTCTTATCCATTATTAAACATTACGAACGAATTTATTGGTGTCAATTAGTAGGTAGGTACGGTAGACACCAATAAATTCGAAACGAACAGAGAATTCCATACAAATATACGCTTATTTATACGGTATATTTTTAACCATTGATAGTCGATTTAATTACACGAAGGAGGGTGTCAGCAACACCTTAGTTGCATATAATTTAATTGATTCTTCACAAGCTACTTAAAATCTCTCACGCTCAACGTACGGCCACGGGTCACTTCGCACAATAAGGTGAAGACTCGAAGTATTATCAAGACGCAATGACCCTGTGCTTTATAAAAAACTATGATCTTTAATGACTGCAATATATTTATTATATTCAGCAGCCTCTTCCAGACCAAAGAATTGACCTGAACTACGTATCGGTTTAAGAATAGTAATAAGAATATTCATGTAAAGACTTTCAAGGAAAAACTGTAATACACGTCAAATAGAACAAGGCAGCAGCTGGGATATTGAAGATATTATGAAACATCAAAAATATAATAGAAAGTAGAATCGCTAAGTTCTACTGTATATAGATTATTAAGAATATTAGAAATCGAAGGACGAAAACATCCAACACGATGGTGTGACTAAGATGCGTTCCAAGTTCCTACGTATGGATAAATTCTCAAAGGACTTGTTTTAAACAAAGCAGGGCGTTGTCGGCCCTCTAGTGACCTTTAGTGCTAACACAGTTACACGGGCGGATCCATGTCGCGAAGGGCGGTTATGCTGTTGGGTCGTGTTCAAATCGTCAGATAGAAATCCACTTTTAACATGCGAATTTCGTTTCTATTCTCGTATATAGAACACGGAGATCTGTAACCGAGCAGAAATAGACACGAAGGCTGTATAATTCACTTGTGTTCAGCTCACTACTATACTACTACGAACTCGTCTACGTAGTAGTCCTAAGACGAAAATCAATAACTTTGTAATGTTCTCGGCGCAAGACCTAGATACGTATAATAGTTATAGTAACTCGGTGCCCGAGTTCTGAGACTACAACCTACGAGTCGTAGACATGACGATAATAATGATGATGACGTCAGTAATATCTCGATTGGTAATATTTAACTTGATAGTCGACTGATACTATTCACACATTATTAAGAGCTTAAAAAGTAAGCCACTTTCGAGATTTCTTTACATGAAAAGTTCTCTCTAAAAAAGCTTTCAGCTCTAGAAGAGTTATTTTCGCTAACTTAAGGGTTTATTTCTAGATGAAGGTTTTGTAGAATTACTTATGGGTCTATTAGTTCTTTAGGTAATACAATGAACGTAGTCTACGACGAATGAAGATAAGCTTTGCAGTGTTATCGATTAACTACAAACTGGAGGCTTTGAACAAGTAGAAAAAGCTAAATACAAGGCTTTCGTGGTGACCTTCAACTTAATTTTTTTTATGTGATAAGTTTCGTACTGAAGCGTCAAGGGATAGTCATTAAATATTTAAAATAAATGGTAGTTTGTTTAATCCTGAAAAATATTAATAAACAGATTATAGATTAAAATTTTAAACTATTCGAAGGATATTTAAAACAAAAACAATATTACAACGGTTTATGGAAATGTATTAATAAAATCAATAGCAACGATGGGATGAACTATAAATAATTGTAAGTGCCACAAAGATGAATATGTCATTATATATAAAAAGTTATATTGGCTCGCGAACCGCAAGTTCGACGCTCGATCGATCGGGGGGAGCGAAGCCATAAAGTCCTGAACGCAGCCAAAAACCGCTAAATACTGTAAAAGGGGCCACTAAAGTGCCAACGTGACTTTACCGTCAACGGCGACCTTTCGCTCGCGTATGGCTACAAGTACCGACATTTTACATTTACCGCCGTGTCTAATGTAAAGTGAGTGAGTACTGCGGATGCAATGCGTCTGGGGGTACTACACACTATTACACACACGTAGTCTCACTCCTCATCTCGATATAATGACGGGTATACGATGTGCACGAGATGCGCATGTGTGAGTACCACGTTATAACAAAACACAGTCGGTTGCAACGTTCACAATGCAGGTGATACTACGTAGCTGATTTATGTGTAAAATTGTTTTAGGTTTTTAAATATTTTAAGATGAATTATTATTAGAGAAACATCCTACCAGCCCACATTTGGCAAGCGTGATTTGGCAAGCAACAGCCTTAAACCATCTCATTCTGGGGAAACCAGTATCCAAGAGTCAAACGATTATAATGTATGTTTATGATGACGTTATAAGTGCGAACACACATTTAATTTCATTCTTTTAATTATTCGCTTTAAAGGCGTCATTTTTTACGTATTTGCCACGAAAGAGAACATTCATAAGTATATTTTCCTGCGTATTGTCATAGGGTGTGACTTAGGCCACTCGCAGCACTGACGCGGTTGCAGATCGGCCGCGATATCGCCAGCGGTCGGCTCTCGATCGGGCGACAGGTGAACAGCTAGTGGGAAATAATTAAACCAATGCCGGATAGATCAGTTACAAGTAACAAGCGATAGACTGCTTTTTCTTTATATCATCCTTCATCCCTCTAGACCGACTAGACCATGTGAATACCTCTTAATTTTCTGTAGACCTTCTATCCCCCACTAAAACGTCCAACGCATATAAGAGGACATTAACAAACACTCTGAGAAATACTGACTCCCACTATAACCTTCAACACAACCATCAACTTGAGATTCTTCAATTCAAGCTACATTAAACCAACTAGAGCATCCTTCTCACATTTACCGACTCTACCAATTGTAAAAAGTACACCTCATTTTCCTCCTCCGTTTTTGTCGATATCGATTTACTAGAAAGGTCCATATACACATAAATAACAGATGATGCATTGAGAACAACAAAACAGCAGTAGGTACCTACCTACATCGTGTTTTTATATTACCACATCGTATAGGTCAACAGGCGGCCTTCCGTCGTTAATAATATCACGCTTAGGCCCTCGTGTGGACGACAGCATCAGTTTAATTAGCGGAGGCGAACGCGACGTATTATTAAAATTACGTCTGTCTCCTCACAGCGCGCTATCGATCCGGCACGCTTGACCTCACCAACCGCGCAGCGGCAGATGCATCGGGACAAATCTCGCGCTCATCCAATAGAACGCGATGTAACCTGGCCTATACTGAGGTCTTGTAAAGCAAAGATCGAAGCACTACATCAAAAGACTCTAAATTACCCACGACCAACCAATATAGGTAATAGTTGTAAAACAAACTCATTACGGATCATCATACACGGATACACGCTGATTTCGGCTCAGCTTATGGCGGAAGAAATGTAGCAACACTTCATAATACGTTAGTTAATTGCACTGGTCAATATGAAAACGTCTGGAAATAATTAGCAGAATAATTCTATAGACTGCATAGTGAATGATATAAGACTTACATATGTTGGACTCATGGATAACTAATTTTCTTCTGAGAAGATGTGCGTAAGATAAAAATGATTCGATTAGAGTGCTGGCGCCAAACATAATTTGCACCTTAGATAATAGGTTCTATAATTAGTTCAGTTTGCATGCTCCCAGCTGCTACTCCCTCAAAGAATGTGACAAAAAGTAAATTCACACTACACTCAATTCATTTATTTTTCTAGTACCAAGTACACGCAGCATAATAAAACAAAACAGTCAACATATTTGAGCCATATATTATATACTTTACAATTATTAATTATGGGTACCTACCTAATAAGAATTCAAATGTTACTTTAGCCAAACATTTTTCTATCATTGAATATTATTAAGAAGACGGCGATAGCCTAATTAAATGTTGCATGCCATAAATAGCATATGATAAGAGACTGCCTATTCAGTTGCGACAATTGCATAAAAAGCGAGAAGTTATTTAGTTCTAAGTACTATTCATAAAATAAACAAACCTACAGAAATTACTAGGACTAGATATTCAGATTTTCAATATTATAACATGAAACTAGTATTATTTTAATAACAATATACTAAAAATTTTAAGTTAAAAATTTTCAAACTCGGTTTTAAGTTAGACGTAGACGTTAGACGCCCTCGAGAATGCATCGTGCACTTTTGTATAAAAATGCGTGTTATTATGTCTCGCAAATCATGCATCGATAAACAACAAGTCCAAAGAATGTTCTAGAAGTCTATGTAAAAAAACAACCCTCATTTATTTACTTAATAAAGCGGTCCAACTATAGTGAACTGTGGGGTTCCCGGTTTCCACGCGAGCAAACAATCAAAAAACACTAAGGCCGGTGTCAATTTGTTTTTTGTTCAAATCGAACCAAGAATTATTTTCATCGTTGGAACTTGAATCTACTAAAACACACGCGCTAAACGTATGACAAACGTGACAAAAGCGTCTGAATTTAGTGATTAAAAAAGTTGAATCGAATTAATGCAATTGTGCCATACTAAAAAGGTCAAGGCGGGTGAGCACTTTCCATTATTGTTTCAACTTTGTGTACTTTGAACAATTACTTGGCAAACGTTCCGTTTCACTAATACACATAAATAAGTCACAGTATTAATGATAACGATATTAAATCCATTCCCTGGAGTTTATAGAGGTTGTGGACATTGGTCGCAACAAAAATCGCGGTGTTTACTTTCCGAGCGTGGCACAGCCGGCGCGATAGGAGCGCGTCGAGAACATCTGGTCGGCGCGTCCGTGCCATGAGTCGTGTAAAGCCGGAGAGAGTATAATGTAGGCGCCCGCTGATCACTTGCTGGTATGGGGCTGAGCGCGCTGCGATGCAAGGCACGAGCGTCAGCGGATCATGAAGCAATGAAATATTTAACATAACTTATGGTAAAGAACATATAATTTCGAAAGAGAGTTCCTAACCGCAAATAACCATGATCACGTTTACGAGCGTACATTCTTATTGTCACATAAGTTATTATAGGAAAATAGAATAAAGCAGAAAATAGTATTAATAGCATTTATGATATGATGAAGTATATAATGTTTTCCACGACTTACTGATAATCCCGCATATTAAACAAGATATTCCATTTATTTTATTATTACACTGATCTATCTATCAGTAAATAAAGTTTCATAATGAGTGCAGCTATGGATAATAAGAAATGTTTAGAATTTTGTTCCTCCAAGATGAAAGTGGACATTTCTGTTGTACCCGTTGGATTGCTGAAGCTCTCGTAGATTGAACCATTGGCGCAGTCTGTTCGCCGCCGGCTATCGAGCTCGCTTAGTAGTGACGTTGCACACCGTACGCACGTCACATTTCCAACCTAACCCGACGCGCCTAGGACATGAAGCTCAAAATCACACAGCAGCAACACACGTATGCAAATCACATTCTATTCAACTATAAACGATGGTGCGTGCGAAGCGGCAGCCTCCGTTCTTTAGCATTATTAATTTTGAAATCATAAATATACTGCATATTTCACGCAGTACCTACTGTAATGCAAGAATCGCATACAGGTGCGGAATCAGACTCGATGTAATATACATCGAACGCGAAAACCTTTCCTGCACCTCGCTCATTGTCGCTCGCGTCTAGTGAACGGTACAGTCGGGTATAACACGTAAATGTTACTAATAATAAGGCCACTAGCGTTGACTAGCTGGCCTTTTCTATTAACAAATTGATATAGACATCCCCCGGTATGGACGTTTCCGATGTGTCCGAAATCTAAAGTCAACGGGCGGTTTCGTAAGTGACTGTCGAACGAATGCAACATATAAATAAGAACTGGTTTCCTCTAAGCCTCGGTCAAACGAGACGGGCGTTACGATACTAAAACACAACAATACCTTCACGTGAACAGAACAAATCTTTCGCAATCAGTATCCGGTTGATATTTATCTTAAATATGCACCGGAGTTCTGTAAATACAATTTTACCGTACCGATTTACAAACCTGAATTTCCCCGGAGGGTTAGGCAGATGAGTATATTAATCCTACTTTTCCCTCGTTATGTTATACGTCCCATATAATAAAGCGTGATTCTTTCCCGAAATTATCAAACTGATGATAATGTAGCATAATGTAGAAAATATTAAACAAAAAAATAATTTATCATATTATAGCAGCACGACTCGCACATCTCAATTTCAATGTAACATTAACGCATACCAGCGAGGCTGTTGCAACGATTGCAACGTTCGTTACTGAACGAAAACACAGCAAAATGAATTATTCTCGCGACAGTTATGAATCGCTTACACGATATTGTTTAGAGATCATCTGATTATGGAATGAACGCAAATTATATACTTCTAGTGGATAATATATAGCAACTCTCTAAAGTAACTTACGAGACGATGACGAAAAAAATGCGAAATGATTAAGTGTACGTATACATGGCTATTGGTGTAAATAAATGAGTCTAGGAGTATTGCAAACTGACCACGCGTGAACATCGAGACAACGCTCCTTTCTTGATGCTCTATGAATATTAAATTGTTAATAGACATGTATCATAATTTATAATAATGAAACATTTACTTAAGTTAGCCTCATTTTTATAATTCAATGAGTTTCATTTGTAACTTTATCAATGTTGCCATAAACTACTTTACATTAAGCATTTCATTTCTTTCTTTGTATAGCATTTAAAATAAAAAAAATTAGAATAAATGACAGAATGAGAGGCCAAGATCTGTCTGCCACACTGGCCAAACACATATTTAAATTATTATTTCAAAAAGTACTAAATATATGAAGTGATTATAATATACAAGTTATTAACCTACTCTGAAATTTGTTGTACAATATGCATTAGCCTTTGAACTCATAATAAATAATTTTCAGTACTTATATTATATTTATCAGACATATACCTATACATAAATAGTGTTAAAAATGTTAACATTCCAATTTAAAACATTTTGGTTTAATGTTATATTTTACTTTATGGATTATTGACTATACAACACACATAAAATATATTAAAACATAACATTAATTTAAATATTTAAAAAATACTTGTATTTATGTGTGTGAAACACGATTTTGAATCTGCAGAATTAAGGAAGTTTTAATGTAATTAGGCCTGAGAATGTCCTTAGTTTTAGATGAACATTTTTAATAGTATTTTTAGTCTCAAGATTCGAATGATATATTAAGAAGACATGTCTGATCATTGCTATTACACATTACTAAAATCTTACCATTGTCGTCAGTTTCAAGGTCGTGTTAGAAGGAATAGAAAATTTAAGTCATGAGATGTAATACTGAGAGAAGTCCACATTAACTATATCATTGCAGAGGTAAAGATACTTTTTTAATATGACGTCAAGAATGAAATATAACCTATTGTACAATCTACAATTATATTTCTTTATTTGTCTGTATTAATTTATCATTATGATACTTTCATGTACAATAAAGAATAATACTACTACTACTACTAATAAGGAAATTTTAATATACAGCATTTCCACAAACAAAACGTTAGTATGACGAGTATGATACTGGTTATGTGTGAATGTAAAATTATCAATATAACTTCATTTTCAATTTATCAGATGTGTAAGTAGCACAAGCTCTGTCAAATTTGACCAATCAAATAAGAGTTTAAAAATCTGCACTATTCTAAACTAAACTTCTAGGATCAAGATGGAGTTGTTTCTAAGTGTCTGCATTATTTCTTGAAAACTGTGTCAATTGAATTATATATTTCTTATTGTTGAAGTATTTAATACATGGAATAGGTAGGAAAATATTTTAAAAATTAATCATTGATGTAGTAATGGTATTTTATAATAAAACACAGTATTTAAACTAACTCATTCTCAAATTTTGTGTACTTGTGACTTTTGTACACTTGAAAATGATATAGTTTTGTATGTATGTTTCTTCATTGAATTTTAACTTATATTAGTAACAATTACTTTCTCTCATACTGACTGTAACACATTAGAGTCCTACCAATGGCCACATGACTGAAACTATATCAGATTGGATTTGGGAAGAACACATGTTCAGTGGGGTTAGTGACCGACCTATATCTTGGTGGTTTTCAAATGGATGAAATTAAATATTTAATGACTAATATGAAACATTTTAGAGCTAGACTGGTTACTGTGTCCATGGTAACCAAAACCTAACACATCCAAGGCCTATTCTTAACAATATACCTCTGCATTAGGGATAATGGCTCCCTTTGCTTATGACATGACAGTTGATATATCATTATACACCCTAATTCAATAGATTTACATATGTTTATACACTCAAAGTAGACAGCTATTGAAGTGATCAACACAATCCATACAATGTATTTCTATAATATAATGATTAATATGTGAGTTATCGTTTCACTGTTTGCAATATATATACTTGTGCATGTCTTTAGTATTGCATTTTTATAAAAGTATCCATAGCAAATAAAATGCTGGAATTGGAAAGTGTTTTAATTTCTTCTTTTTGTTAAATGGAAGTAATAGACAGTTGTCGATGACATAAAATTAAATAATCAACCTTAATCACAGATAAATGCATTCAAATATAAAAAGGACTGATATTCATATTCAGATCATTCCCACATGTGTTACAGACCGATAGGGAAAATGTGTCCAATATCTACTATCATACTCCTTAGATAGGAACATAACATTGCTTGATATATAAATTAGGACAGTCTTATAGTTTTACACAGTCTAACTCTGGATAGAGGCTCCAAAGACAAGCAAAATGTAATAGAAAAACTGCCTTCTGAGCAGATCATCACAGTTAATCAACTTATACATGCATTTATTATAGCTATAGTATGAGTTTAAAATAAATAATGTGCAGTACTTAACACTAGCCTATTGTTCTATATCTTCTTATATATTTTAAGACTGTTGTGACATATTTTTGTGTTGAATCTTTCATTAATACCAGTTACATCAAGTCAACAATGTTTTCCATTATGGAGTTACAGTGGCAACAAAACTAGCATCTTTTTATACAATACAATAAGAAATATATTGATTGTATTTACTTCAGTCATAGAAATAAAGGTAGCACTGTATTGAAATACAGCTGCAGTTCTTGAATTACTCACTCAAGCTTGAAATTTAAATTTTGAAATGTTAACAGGATTCTAAAGAATGAAAGTAATTCATTTTTATAGATGACAATTAAGTCATCTTAAAAAATTGAGTTAAACATTGTTTGATTATTATAGCTCCATGTTAAGGTCAGCTCTTAATAATTTACAGTTAGCACCCAAAATAAATGTGTATCCTAGGTTGACAAGTTGATATTTAAAATTATGAAATTATGAATGAATACATAAGAAACAAGTGGAAAAGAACTAACCGGCTACTTCAAGGAGAGTCTCGAGGCGGGCCTGCATCTCAGGGTCAACGGACCTTTCTGTGTCATCATGGGAGAGTAGATACTTAGATGATTCTCCACCACCACCCTCTTCCTCCATCTCCGCCTGTCAACACACATGCACACACTCATGTCAATAAACTTGGCAATTTTAGCACAATTGTTATACCATATTAATAACAGGGAGGTGCAAAAGGAAAAAAAACAACTAAAGCTCTTTTGGACCAAACAAGATTATGAAGGGGGCATTGTTATGTTGTTAATCAAATATGTTATCAAACATGAATTATGCAAATGTTTTTTCTGTATTGTTACTTGAATCATTCTTTGTTTATTTGCTTTGGGACAATGATATCAAAATTAATAGCTGGAAATTCTAATTGGCAACAATATTAGTCTTAATATAGTCACAGAAAAGAGCTGAGCCTCAAAATACTAATGACATGACTAATTTTAGTACAGACATTCATAAAGGTTAGAAACGCTAAGGTTAGTACAATCAATACTGCAAAGACATCATTGCAAACACATGTTAGAATCACAAGGACCATTCAACAACATTAAAACAAAAACGTTATGGAGACATTGGGTCTGTTCATTGCACACACATTATGCAGGTTAACACGCAAGAACAACTCATATTGCGACAGCGATTGGTGTTTGTGAAGCATTCTGCACCCCATAGGATCGTCTTCCACTTACCAACAGGTCTGGCCTGCTAAGGCACAAACAAGCCAGCAAGATCTATAACACCAATGAGACATGTGAGAGACATACCGACAATGTGGTGCTTGGGGACGAGCTAATGGCTAAACGCTAGTGTCAATGGTCCTTGTAATTCACCAATAACCAACA
>DWMG01000467.1:0-19510 GCA_018244855.1 Elbella merops
TTGTAGTGTTCGACCCGGGAATCGAACCCGGGACCTCCCGATCGGCAGTCGCACTTGCAACCAACACGACTAACGAGGCAGTAAATAACTTATACTAATCGAGAATATAACAAACGGCACTAATAATAGGGATCTTTTTTCCATTTGCTGAAACAAAGCAAGCGGTAGTGAACGACGATCGTAACATAAAAAGTAATGAACACAAACTTCGGCTCGTTCATACCACAGTTTGCATGAGTTAAACAGTTGTAACACGGCACCCCCCTCGGGAACAACGGAATGTTATCAGAACTGAACCTTAGCCGCCTAATGACCTCAGTTGGCTCCTTGTTGGACCCGCGGGAGGTGTTAGGGTACAGATCTCAATTAAATTAGCTACTTTTATACTACTGGAATAGCTAAAGCCTCGGTCCAACTTGGACTCGCGCGGTCCAAGTTTGATTTAATTATTATTTAACTAATATTTACTATATTTTATCATAAACTGACAAACTGTTATGTATTTACAGTAAACAATGAATATATTTTTAATCGTACAAAATGAACAATATTGCTCACTGAATTAACGAATAGATTTAAAAATGGCAAACAACCAATGAAACATGTATCTCTCTGTGCGACCTTTTTTACTAGAAAACAAGTCTTTATAAAAATGACAGATATCATTTACCATATTTAAATTACGTCTGTATGCATGTGTACGAATTGCTATAGTTTTGTAATGTTATAGTGTCATTGTGTGTTAGAACATAATAATATATTCTTTTCTGCTGGTTTCGAAGTGATTGTTTCCAAACAATAAGATTTGTGGAACAATTAATTTCCAACTCGTTTCCAAGTTTAATAAAATGTTAAAACTAAAAAAGATTAAAACAGAAACAAAGCAACTGTACGAACCAATATTGAAAATTTAATAATACTCCTATAGTGTTGTCTGTGTTGTCATTGAGAGGGCATTCAACAGACAGCTCGGCGAGAGACAACACTGCAGAGTGAAAGTAACACCCCAATATCCACTTGACCCCTCAACTCGATAGAGTCTAGGAACATTGCGTCCAAGTTTGACGTCCAAATTAAATTACGTCCATTCCGCATGAAAGTTCTCGATAGAGCGAGCGATTCGATAGGACTTTTAATTGCAATTGTACGTTACACGAGCGTGAAACATTTCGCTGTTGAATTGTATGGAAATAAAATGAAGCTTAATATCTTACCATCATCATCGTCGTCTTCATTTTCATCGTCATCATCACCATCGTCGTCGTTATCATCACTGTCATCATAATCATCTTTATCATAATATCAATCCTACTTCTCCTCCTTTATCATTCTAACTGTTGGACACAAGTCCCTCAGAAAAAGAAGGGTAAGGGCATAGTGTACCATGCTGGCAAAGGGGGCTGGGCAGACTAATAACTGTTATGTAAACTAAATTACTACAACCTAATCATATCATGGACTCTTTTACCATCCCACCACTGTCCACATGTCTCTCCCTTCAAAATGAGACAAATTTTGGCCATTGTCTGCCGCGTTAGGTAAGGGCTTACTAGCAGATTATGCATTAAAATCCGTGATGATTAACCTTACAAAAGACTACTTCCGTACCAAGATAATTGAAACCCAGACTTTCAGAAGAAGGCGACTGGAATCAAAACCACTAGTCAAACAATTCCATAATAGTAAATTATTTCAGTAGATACCAAAGTGTAGTGCATATTTAGTACGATACTCCCTGTACGACTGCAGTGGATAATACAGTTCACCTGAAGCGAATCTAGGAATTTTAAAATGTAATAAGCAATAAAACACGATACTGTTCAAATGTGAAAAAGTTTTTAATTCATACCCGTACATTATCTTATTTTAAAGGATGTCTGCCGAGAAATCGAACCGTTCAGCATTCTGGCCGACTGCCAACATGACTACAAATGGCATAAGACAAATAAGAAAAGTTATCCTTAGTTCCGCAGCCGTGTGTAGTTCTAGAACTTGTTGGCACAAAAAATAATACTGATTTTACGCTACGTGGCGCGTGTCCACACTAATTTACATTACTTATATGAAAAAGAAAGTGCCAACATTACGCCTGTAATCACTGAAAAAAAGACAAAGGAGTGTCACACTCATGACTCACATAATACATTCGAAAGTATCCTTCGTTATCGAGTACAAAATTATTAATTTTTTTCATGTTGAACCTAAGTCTCTACATACATACTTCAATACATTACAATAACTTTCTTCTTTGAAAAATCCAAATTCCAGCACTACTGAAAAGGATCCGGATGTCAATATGTTCTATTGAAATAACAAATATAAAATACAAATGTTGAAATTATTTACAAAATTAACTAAAAATACGGTTGACATGGAGGTGAATAGGTGGAGTGACGATATACGCAACGTGGCTGGCAGTGGTTGGATGCGAAGAGCTGAAGGGCAGTGCGACAGACAGCAGTGGACGGGAATTGACCGTTGATGATGATGACGGTTGACATGATTTCATTTTATCACTTATATTAAATAATTATTTAAATACATTATTCTGTAAAAAACCGCCACGAAGAAACAAGCTTCAGGAGACAACGATAAACTTTGCCAAATACCAAACAAACATGTTGGTAATAAACAGTTGTATTATACGATATGATTACCGCAGGCTAGTTTTACATGCCATTAGACTTACCTAATAACTGTACTCTATACAATATACATACCCAATTACCACGTTACAATATTATTATGAGTGTAATAACGTACTGCTGAATTACAGGCGCGATATCCTCTAATTCTATCGCGAATAATGTACAATATAATAACACCTAATTTTTAGGATATTGTATGGGTGATATGCCATAAACGTCGAGGTTCACGTGATAACGTAACATCTCGCCTGTAATTCATCGAAGGGGTAGGTAGAGGAGTGTAGTACACCCCACGTTTCACCAGTTACGTTTTACGTCCCATGGAACAGGTGGTGAGTCTATTACCATATACCAGGCACAGGTCCAGACTATATCCTAGTACCCGACCCGGGATTTGAACCCAGGACTTCCCAATCAGCGATTGCGCTTGCAACCACTCGACCAACGAAGCAGTCGAAATTCACAATTACAAATTTACATATTTTTTTAGATTCAGAAGTATAAACACTTAACCTATCGATTAAACAAATTGTTTTGAATGAATAGGTATATTTTTTAAATTATTGTTATTTAAAAACTACAACTACTTGTTTCTTTCAAATTTTTTTTTTGTATTGATGTCGACAAATCAACAAAACAAGGACTTTTTATTCGAATATACCTATTAAGAATTATTAAATATGAAATATTGAATTACAGGTAAGCTAGCTCATGATCCACACGAGCCTTAAAGATATCGTTTACTACCCCAAATATAATAAATAAATCAATGAGTATTAATCACCATATCACGTACAAATTAAACAGTCAATCATGGGAACACGTCGAGGACCACAGAACATGTTACTGTTAAGCGACAACAGTACAGATATATCAGTTCTCTGTGCAAACGGGTGCGAAGATTAAACGCGCGAGATGGGACGTGTCCTACCCACGTCGTTTGTGTGTGACACGGCAGCTTTATTAAAGGGCCGAGCGACTACATACGGTCGTTGTGGAACAGGTTGGACTGACGACTACTCGTGTTGTTTTACACGAGTGAGCCTTAATAATATCCTATAATATTTTGTGACAAGCACGGCTGGTCTTTAAGGTTAGATAGAGGTGATCGGCAGCCGGTGCGCCCCTGCTCTCTGCCTACCTCCTAATAGACCTCGCGTGTGGAGTTCCGTGTATATTCGAATTTTATATAGAACGGTACATGTTTATTTGATACATAATATAACATAACATCACGCCGCTATTTCCCTGAAGAGATAGACAGAGAATCCAGTACACACCTTTCACCAGTTATGTTATATATCTCACGATGTATAGGATACAAATAGAATAAAATACTATAATCAAACACAAATAAAATAAAACAGTATATCTCAGTTGTAACGTGGTTTGTATAACTTAGAGTGATATGTTACCGCGCGTAATTCATTGGCAATTTGGCGCATATAAATATGTTTAATAAAATTCAATTCCGCTGTGGCGTAGTCAGCGTAGCCCGTACTTCTTTCGCGCTGCGCGGTAAAAGGAAGAATATATTTAAATTGGGGCCCGTTTATTCCCGTTCGATCTCCTTGCCTCGTCCGATCAATTTCGTATTTACATTGTTTTCGCGTAAGTATCGTCCGATGCCAATAACGGAGTTACGTTATGAGACGTCAGCCGGTTGAACGGCGAAGGAGGCGTATTTAATTTAGCAAACGCCCGTTATGTGCGCTTCGGTTTACGTCGAAATTAACGAACCAGAAATCAACAACGTCATATTAGAACACTCGTGTATTTAACTACATTGCTGGTGCCTTTTCAATGAAGTCAAAACTTTTCGATGATTTATCATCTATGTATGTGTATATGGTAAGACATACATGCAACATATAATTCGAAAACCTATTCGTCCTTATACAGAGATAGACAGAGGAATACTACTCTCCTCTGCCCACTCCTTAAGGGAAATACAGGCTTAATGTTATATATTCATATTAAGTTTTTAGCCACCTGCTGAATATTTTAACAAACATAAAAAGGGAAAACGCTCACGGTTAAAAAGGATTAAAACGCTAAACACATCTACGACAAAGCTGCGAAAATGGTACTCCGCTTACGTAAATATGTACATTATTCCACGAGTACGTTAGAAAAAGAGAGAGAGAGAAAAAGAGCCATTTTATTTGAATTATAAAATCGTTGATCAGTATGGAATAAGAATATCGCGCTATTCACAGTGGATTCCAGAGAAATATTTTTACGAACGAATCTGTAATAGCAATGAGAAATACGGTATGAAAAGGGCACTTTCACAGCGCGAGAATGAACATGCAACGGTTTGTGGAAATGTTTTCATTTCATTTTTTTAAATGTTTGCCCCGCTATATCATAATGGTCGTTTTTTGCTGCGTGAGGTTTCGATTTCAGTGAAAGGAAAAAAGCAAACTGCGAACAGACTGTGACCTATTAATATTAAACCTTTATATTTTGGATATATACTTATTGCAATAAAACCTAAAAAAACGTAACTTCGCGCCTGTAATCCCCGAAGAGGTAGGCAGAGGAAAGCAGAACACGCCCACGTTTCACCGGTTACGTTTACGTCCCACTATGGAATAGGTGGAGAGCCTATTGCCATGCATCGGCCACACATCCAGACCCCGAACCACTACTAGAAAATCTAAATTAGAAAATTTTGTAGTGTCCGACCAGGGAATCGAACCCGGGACCTCCTGATCGGCAGTCGCACTTGCAACCAACACGACCAACAAGGCAGTCAGTAAAACCTAAAGTTTTAAAAAGTATAGGTACGTGTGTACCTAAGTACACATACCACAACATGAGTATTTTAAACCAAACTGAAATACCGTCCATAAATTTTATTTGCAACAAGTAATCTAGACTTAACGTTGACAACAAAGACCAATTACAATCAATTTTTAATTTCAGTCAATTCAAGTTACAGGTGTAATATGTATTTCTTGCTACAAAAATACCATCTCAATCTCATTAAAATAGAACGAAAAAATATTATAAGTTACAAAATCAAAAAAATATTCTTGAGTTTAGAAGACGACAACATGCAAGTAGTGAGTCCTGTATTATGTAACAGTGTATATAGGACACCTGAAACGCTAAGACACATTCCTGACAGGGGTATTCCACGTTACGTAATCTGAATACACGAGAGTAAAACCCTTCCGTTGCTGTTAGCGGCTAATGTTATGTGCATAATTACATATGTAAAGTGCGCAAAAGCATTTCTTATACACTTCTTTCGGCAGAAATTCGGGCGTTTAATATTCAGTATACTGCGTCCGACATATACCCAGGTATTACAGTATTAACTGGGAAACTTCGGCAATATGTGTACATAGGTACGTAATTCATGTAACAGAAGCCAATCATATTACATTTTGTAGTTCATGGTACGAGTGTTATTGGCTATATTGAAATATATCGAAATACCATGGAATACTGTGGTTTCGTAACTTAGCCTAAACAGAGCTATGGAGCTAGGCGTAAATTCTGAAAGACAATTTCGAATTAATTAAAGCTAGATATCTTCCTACAACCCCACGATTCATAAGCAACTGTAATGACAAATGTTTCCAGTATAGTTCACGTTATGTAGACTATTGAGCACTTCAACAACGTCTAATTAAATGCTGAATTGCTGAAACACTTGACCTGGATAGCAAATATGCTCCAACTGGCACAAAGGAATCGTCTCTAAATTAAATTCATTGAAATAATTCATATCTTTTGTAAAAACACACTTATTTTTATGTGCAACTTTTTTTTGTTCATATTTGCCTTTATTTTTCTGCAGTCTACTTTAAGGTTAAACGCTGTTAAATGAAACATAACCTTCAATCAGTTAAAATAATATTCAATAATATAATACGTTTCTTAATATCCAAATAATATTTATTATACTACGAAATTGTTGTATGGATCTCGTTTATTAGATATTTTTCCGGCTATTTGACATATTCGGCAGAGTCACTTCACATAATTGACATATGTACATATATGTCAAATATGACAGAGGAGAGGGAAAATGTATAGAATATATAAATTATAGATAAGGCAAAAAGACCATTGAAAGATCAGTTCAAATTCCAATATAGGTTTCGAACATTTCCAAGCTGTAATATTATCGAAGGAATGTCAAAATTGTCTGCACACAAACAAGCCGAAAACTAAACTCTCGCTCCTGTCATATGAAGAATCGGCACAGCGTCAAATCAAGGAACCGGGCCGAATGATGTCAGATGACTGATCGACGCCGCCCCTACGTCAATGCCGGCGATCAATCACTCCCCTAAATATATATTTTATTAGCTGGTGCTAGATGATCATTTGTTATGGTTATTGCTATATAATAGTGTTGTGAAGTAGGAAATAATAAGTTTCGACGCCCGAGGCATTGGCCGTTTTTATTGATACGAGAAGAGCAGCTCTATTTATTGCGCAATCGATTCGGGCGCGATTTTGTGATAAGGAAAAATTTCCTTCCAACATAACAATTCACGTGGCGTGGAGTGAATTTATAGTTGACAGTTCATTTTACATTCACGTTACAATTATAAAAAATATGTAGATACTTCCATTACATTAACATCAAACCAATCGTGCACGACGCATAAATCTTGATTTCGTTACGACATTGCACGTGCACGGAGTAACCTGCATCGTGTCGACCGAGTCTAGTTTACGATTGCCTAGTTAGAGCACTAAGCTTGGCGATTCCTAGAACTAAGTCCCATTTTATTTCTATTCACACGAACGGAAAATGCTTCAGTTCAAAACAATTGTGGTAAAGCTGTGTAATTCCCACGGAATTATTATGACCATATACACACATTTTGAATACAAAATCGGGACTTTACAAAATTTACAATAAAATAGAAATTCGCAAACGATAACGCTTTAGTAATAATTTTTAATTAACCTGGATTAAAATTCATTATTACTGGGACAAAACCTGTTAGTTTGTTATTTACTTAACCAATAGCCAATTAATGAAGCGTTACCATTCCATTGCATTATTAATTTGATGGCTCTTTTTGAATGAATTGATGTTTGATAAAAAATTTAACAGAGGTACTGTACCTCTACAGTAGGACGGTATTGGACGGAGAGAAAGATTTAAAGTATAAAAAATATACAGGAAAATTTCCTCAAAACATTGATGAGGCTCGAGAAAACTCAAAGATAACACGGAGAGAGGGTGAAAAGCTGTTTTAATTTAGGTTATAAATATAGAAAGAAAAACAAATTTACAGCGGAGTAGAGATTTTTAACGAAAATATAATTACTGGCGTTCGTTAAAATTACGTTACACCCTCCTACTGATAAAAAATAAAGAATATATATAAATATACAAACTGCTTTTAAATATATTACATATGTACTGGAAGAAATTCATGCAAGCTAAGAAATGTGATGATAATCATTAATCCATTAAACAGCACCCAAATGCAAATTTGAAGAGAAAAAAATTGAAGAGACCTACATCCAGCAGTGGACGATGACGGGCTGAAAGTGGGTGCGCGCGCGCGCATGCGTGCTTGCGTGATTGCATGCGTGGGTGCGTGCGTGCGTACATTCGTGCATAGAAGTGTATGTGTATGAGTATGTGTGTGTTACCAAAACCAAATTATCCAATTTGAAAATATTTGAAAGAAAGATTAATAATTGATGTAAATTTTCTACGATATTTAAGGTAGAAAATTGCTAGTGTGCCTCTTTTGTAAGTGATTCCTTGTCAATTTATATTTAAAATACACCCAATAGCGAAACTGGTCGGAAGATGTACTAAATATTTTTAACAGATAAATTAGTATCACACAAACATCTCGGGGCTAATAATAAATAGTATAAGCTTAAATAGTTAATAACTATAACATTAAAAAAATATAAAAAATTATCAATTGCAAGATTGGCTTCGCAACTTATACTAGAAAATACTAAAATTGAGTTTGACGAAGTCCTGACAATAGTTTTAAAGAAATTCGTTCACGACATTTCAGTGTTGACAACTTATCGATTAACACCTTTCTAAACGTTTCCGAATCTGTTTAAAGAAATTCGCTGCCGCACGTTTTTATAATTTTGCAATAGCAATGAAGGAAATTTAAAAGTAATAGTATCATATAAAAATAAATAAATTTCTTCAGTGAAATAAAATAATTTTTACCTAGCAATGTCAGCACAAATGGAATATTTTAACGGTATACACAATTTTAAACAACTTGACGACTCAAAAGAGAACTCTCAAAATAAAACTAGAATGAGAGAAGTGGAAAAATGATAAATCTGTTTAAATGGAGCAAACAAATTGCTTAGTCGCTAAGGGGACCGTTAAAGGGTGACATTTCCGGATTTAATTCCATCAATAATTTTATTACCGTTAGCCAATTGTACATTGGTAGGTAGGGCGATACTTAAAACAATCCCGACAGACACCCCCGTCCCAACCAATATTGAATTGCAAACACGCCCGATGATTAGACATTTTCCATGCAAATAAGAAAGGATGAAACGAATTTGATCAGAAATCGGCAGGAACAATGGGCACCGTTAAAATCCCCAGGCGCCAACTTAGCGTAATGAAGCAGTCGAAACGAGCAATTTGAACTAAACCGACAATTTCCTCCGGCCAACTTTTGTTCGACGCCACCAACATTTATTTAGTATCCTTACCCGTGGATGGTTTGCAAAAATAAGGTACAATTCTCTGTAAAATGTGACTGTATTTTCTGGCAGCGGTGATCGAAGTGTGGTATGTCGTCCATTCTCGTGTAAATGTTATGTACGTAACATCACGCCTGTAATCCCCGATGCGGTAGGCAGAGGAGTGTAGTACACCCCCACGTATCACCAGTTACGTTTAAGTCCCACAATGGAACAGGTGGTGAGCCTATTGCCACACATCCAGACTCCGAGTCACTACTAGAAATTCTAAATTAGAAAAATACAATAGTACCCGACCCGGGATTTGAATCCAGGACCTCCCGATCGGCAGTCGCGTTTGCATCCACTCGACCAACGAGGTAGTTTAAATGTTATGTACGATAAACAAAATATAGATAGATGACTTCATGATACATTGGTTCTTACCAAAATCTCTTCAGCCGACGCCGCGTTCTCGCAACCACGATAAAAACGTTCGAGGTGTTGCAATAATAAAAAAAGGGGCGGTCTGATTTTCATATTATATATTTGACTGGAGGCATCGAGGTTTCCATTTCCGTCCCGACTTCATGAACTGATTTAGATGAAGCGATAATGAATAGCACATTTAAGACCTCGTGAAAACAATCAATTCAAAAACACAAAGACAAGGATTATATATACATTTTTATCATACGTATGTACGTACATATGTGTATTAAGAAATCTCATGGCAAATTCCATGAAATATATACATTGAAACGACTAGCTGTGCCCGAGACTTTGTATGGGCAAACCTAACCTAACCTATACGTGATGATTGACATAAATTGACATAACTTGTTTATTTGTTAACCAATTTAAATGAAAAAAAAACACTAAATATTAAGTGAAGCCCATCACAATATAATCCTGAAAACTGCTTTCAAATGGGATAAGCTATTTCTGAGATTCATCGCCATCACCAGCTTATCTTAGTCCACTGCTGGACATAGACCACCCCCAAAAGGGGGTTTATGCCCGTAATCTCCACGCCGGGCATGCGAGTTGGAAGTCGCAGAGCACGGCTTTTCGCACCACCGACGCTGCTGCCCGTCTGCGGCCAGGGCATTTAGCCGTGCCTATTAGGCTGCGCTATACCGCAATCATCCGGTCGCCAGAGCCTCGTCTGTTATAGCAGGATGTACCACGTGCAGATGAGGTTGGCTTGGGTTCCTGAGATGGTGGTGTGAACCCCTTACACCCTGAGATTAGCGTGCACAAACATAAAGACACACACAAACAGACAAAATGAAAAAAACATTGTTTTGGATTCTCTTGCGTATATAAAGGCCCCCATTATGAATTTTTAAATATATTTGCCATGAACAGACAGCGACCAGTTACAGTTTTATTATTTGTATGGATAAATAAATATCGTACCGGATTATCTCACGTATGCTTATTCGGGCTATTCCGGGCTAATGCAATGCAATGTAATCACAAGATTTTATGATTTCCTGACTGATAATGTCTAAAATACGGTTAATGGACATAACAGAACAGTACTCATTAACCCGGGACCGGCTGTTCTTGCCGCTGGTAAATTCAAAGTAAGGCACTGATATCAATCGTGACCAAAGGCTACGGAGCTACTTTAACGTGAGTCAACTTGGCTTACTTGTGATCATCATAAGCATTATTAAAGTTGAGAATAATCGGTTAAACGCAATAAATAGCATGCCCTACATAAGTACTTTGAACAAAATTATTTATTCAAGGCAATACAAGACAGTAACAGACAGAGACAGCGAGACAGAGATACAAGACAGAATATAGAATAAACAGAGTTTCCAAAAGTTTTCGAAGCTCTTGGAGGTGACACGAGAACCCTTTTCAGACGAACCTAACAAGTAGCAAAGTCCCGAAAAACAATAAGAATTCCTTTCACTTAACAAGGTATGTATTGAAAGTTCTCATTTATATGCAGAAAAGTATTCAACTTCAGGTAACGATGTCGTATTTGTTCAGGATCTGGCTTCCAAATCGTATTTATGCTAACAACCAGCCTTTAGTTGTCAGCGCAGGTATTATATGTAGATATACCTATAGATAGGTACACAGTTATATATAGGTAGATTAGATATATAGGTAATGTACATAGGTATATAAGTATAAATTTCGTTTACACGCAACGAAAACATGGCTAATTGGTATTTTAATACATATTATATCCTTATGTCATCTTACTTATAAACTTAAAAATAATTCAGTGGGAAGAATTATTATAAATATTATTACGACTGGTGAATAAAACTGCTGAATATGTATGCATGGTAAGACAGTTCAAAATAATATATACCGTAATAAATAAATAAATATATCGTTTATCGATTAATCCATGAGAAAATATGATTCGATAACAACGTGACAGAAACGATTTTTTTTTACAATTTAATACTGCATGAACTTGTGACAGTTTTAAAATATATGGTTCACCACCAAAACGACATGTAGGTATACTAAACGTAACTCGCCTTCAGACCGTCTTAACGTACTAACTATACCGTTTTTATTGCTCGCTTACACGGAACTTTATAAGATAACCGCGTTCAATGAACGCAAGTTGCGCTATAACATCAGAAACTTTTCCCCATATAGTCGGTTTGATCACTCGCGTGTATATATAGTAGGACACATGATGGCACAGGTTTATTGCCTTCGCACGGACCTCCTCCAAGCCGAAAAACCTATACTTAATCGCTGCGAATACACTCGTAAAAGGGGAATAACAGCAGAATTCTCTTATACCCGGGTACAAAACAGTACAATACAGGCTCCAGGCGTTTTCGAAATACTGGAATGACTCTTTATCTAAGAGCAGAATATAAGAAGGAAATGTCTGTTCCTACAAGAAAACCCAGAGAAATAGACGTCCCCACGTTACAAGGATTATATACGAGTAAGTTCGTTTTTCAACTTTTTCGCAGCACGTACAGTACTATCGTAACATCTATCTCTCGGACACTTGTTGGCACACGCTGCAGGGGATTTTGGCTCGGCGAATTCCAATACCTACATTTCCTACCTCTTTTCGACTTTGATTGAAACTGGAAATGTACTTTTGGACTTGTTTCCGCCTGCGTGAACCGAACGAGAAGGTTTTCTGTTCTGATCGGTGGACTTATTTTACAGAAATCTACGAACAGAACTGTCAACTGAACAGACAGATCTCTTTAATATTTCGAGACCACTTCTGAATTTGCTGTGAAATATTATATACACCAAAGAGCTCGGTTGTGACTTTGATATTTTAATGACGGCAGAGCGTTTTGAATAACCGACTTGGACAGCTCGTATTTCGCTTATTAAGGTGAAGAAGAACTTTGAACGTAAATTGCAATTAAAACATTTCTTTGATAAATGAGAAGTCACTGGTACTAACAGAACTTCTCTTGGCATTAATTGCCAGAAGTAGAGTGTAAGTAATTGAAACTTAGCTTTCCAAATTTCAACTTTCGGCACTGAAATAAAAAAAAACGAAAACATCTGTAAACTTCATGGTGCAATATCTGAAAACCTCATCATCATCTTTGCAAAAAATCGTAAACTATCTTAGTCAGCGACTCACCTGGAAAGACGTGACGGCCAGCTGCGACAGCCCATCGACGTAGGGCCCTAGCACCGCGTGCTCGCGCACCCGCAGCGAGCGCCGCGTCGTCTCCGGGTCAAGCAGGTCGTGCACTCGCTCGTTGTAAATTTCCATGTACGACACCTCCACCTGCACAACCAACAATATTAATTGTACTTCTCTTATATTTCGACCTCGACTAGTTAGACCGACGACCTTAAAAAGGCAGATGGTAGCGGTTGAGTTAAATCTGCGAAAGATCGGGTGTTGTGGCACGCCTTGGGAAAGGCCTATGTCCGATGATATTAAAGTTAATCGTTACGCTAGGTCCTTAGCTGGGTGTCCCTGTAGCTCGGGTCCAGTATAAGAGCTACGGTATCTCCTGCCTGTCGTAAGAGGCGACTTAAAGGAGGCTTCCGGGATTGCGAGCGACTAGAGTGGAAGCTCGAACGGGTCAGGTGGCGATCCCGGGAAGGACGACTATATGTGTGGTCACATATCGTCGTGGAAATCGAAGGGCATAGGAAGAGGCACTATGTTTCTCCCAGGTATTGGCCCCGTTGGGGCGTTGCGCTAGGAGGACACCGGTTCTTTCCGTTGGAGATCCCGGAACCCTGCTATTAGCGCCGAGGAAGGCCATCGAGGAGGTTTTAGTGCGGTAAAAGTCCCACATAATCCGGTATCTCTCCCAAGGCTACCGCGTACCTTTTGAGGGGTTCCCCCTATAAACAAAAAAAAGGTCCTTAGCTTGGTAGCCAGAAAACACAAGTGTCAAGCATCTGTATTCTTTCAGATCTGACATGCTTCCTCTATGTTCATCAAGCTCTCCAAACTTGTTGCTTCTTATAAATTATGTAACAGACAAATGGAACTGCGGTTAAAAAAATTATTAAAAATTATCTGCGGATCATTTACAGCCATATATTCCGATGGCACGTCGTTATATTCTGTTTAAAAGGTTATACTCGTAGTTTTTATTTTAAGCGGGTCTTCGGTGTCCTGATAACTAGAATACGTAAGATCGTTTTCAGTTCGTAAAATAAACTACATATGTAAAATGTGAGGTTATGTGACGCTATACACACTAAACGTCTTAACACTAAAGGTATATAAGCAATACATAATGTACGTAATAGCTCTGATCTGCAGGATTAGTGAGACACATACGAGATTACGAGTATTTAATGAAACATATAGCAAGATGCAAACACTTACCGTTTTCAATTACATCTACATCTCAAAACATAGAATAATACAGAAATGTCGAAGACGTTATGACTATTACATACTCGCCGGCAATAATGTTTATTGCAACATTTATTTGCATAAGACAAGTTTAATATCCTCTGAGAGTACGACTTCAGCGAGCTTAAGTACCTTTTCATAGCCACCTATTGTGGAATCTCGCTGCGTCTTTTGGATGTACAACGTTTTGAACAGTACGTAATAAATCTCGGATCAGTATTCACAATATACTCTATAATATGTACTTATCTGTTCATCTGTTTGTTCAAGTATGATATATTTGTCTCACAAGTCTTAAGAGGAAATGTATGTCTATTTATAAATTGTTAAGAATCTGAAATGCACTCTTCACAAAGGTACAATCTACATGAAACAGTGTCGACGTCATTATCGTAAGGAGCAACGGTAACCCTTTTATCGTTCTACTGTTGGACACGGGCCTCCTGTCAGAATGAAAAGGGCATGTAACTGTAATGAGGCGAGTTAGAATTTTAATGGCTCTAGAATACTTTAAAAATAGGGAGAATATACAGTAACAGCATATTCACAATTGTCACACAACTGTTATCTACTATGTACAAATGTTGTTTCTTTAATTGTATGAGAACTACTATTAACAAGTACATAAATTATGTAACTTAAGAATACAAAGGAATTTAAAACAAACTATATGACAATAACTATACAAGCGATATACAATATAGAACGACTGTAAAGATTACGAAAACAAGTATCTATATAGGTAAATATATATTTATGTATGTAGTTTACCAGCCAACTGGTCACCATAACGCAAGCTCTACGAGGCTCACTTTGGAGACAGGTGGTCGTGTGTTGAGATGTCTCAAGTGACTGTAACATGGAATGTGTTGAAATAATTTGTGTCGTTACCTTATAAGTGAGCGCGGGCGGAGACTGCTGGACGGCTATCCTCTCGAACAGCGCGTCGCACAGCCGGGGTATGATGCCGCCTTCAGCGCCGGGCGAGCCCATCATCGTGTACGACTTTCCCGAACCTGCCGACAAACATATATACATGTCCTTTAGAATACATATAGGGCTATAGAGAACTCAAAAAGTTTAAGTAAAATTATATATATCTATAAACATGTACTTAATATTCTTAAAAAGACTTGACTATAGATTGAACTACAAGCAATTAAACGATACATTACAAATGGCTCCTGACAATTAAGTATCAGGTAATGTAGAGAACAATGTAACACATTAAAGTAACGTTCACAAACTCATAACCATTATTATTAAAAGAAATTGAACATATTATAGAAATTACAGAAGGATAATTTAGTTTCATGATTTTATTTCTCAAACAAGATTAGTTACTTAAAACTTTTCAGATACAATTCACAGTAAATTATCTTGACTTAAGCTTGAAATTATCATAATAAATATTAAGCACGAAAATATGCCTAAGAGTTGAAATTCATAAATTTAGTTGAGACAGAAGACGTCAACGGCAAAAAATATGAAAATTAATTTTGAGAAGGATAATTAGAAAGGACGAGTCGAAGCTTTCAGCTAACAAAAGCGAAAATAATAAGAATTCTTTATATTTATTTACGAACACAAACGCATTAACCTTGTGAAAGGCAGCTGTGAGAGTTTAGTAGAATTTTTTTTATCACAAGGACATCGCGGTCAATGTATCTGTGGCCATTTATAGGGCAGATGGTTCTTTCTGTAGGTACCGAGTGTAGTATACACTCAGTACAAAATATACAATTGCTTTTAAAGGTAACGGGAGAAATTAAATCATTTTGTAGAGTAGAGTTTTGCAAATTAATGAGTTTACAACCCTATATAAACAGTAAATTTAGAAACTGTAAAGTTGTTAGCGCTTCGGTGAAATTATATAAATATTTAGTTAGACAACTAGATGGATATAAATGATACTTTAAATGGTCTGAAAGGAATATTTGGCACTCATTTGCTCCCTAACTACGCCGTAAGAGATCTAGCGTATTGGTATAATAATAATAATAACTTCAGCAAATGGCAGAATTGTGAAATATGAACCAAAACAGACAGATCAGACACAACGAAACGGAAAATGTGTCACAAATCAATCTCCGCTGACAAGCCGGAGCCCCAGGGGAGGTACAGGTCTGGCATATGTGTCAAAAATACGCATTGAATATTCCGTATTCATAGAGCTAAAAAACAACAAGATCGCTTGCCCTGTACGATGTTACGAATTTATTGGTATATTATACGACACCGCGTTCAGTAGAACACCACCTGATACCGTCACGAAGTGAACAGCATGTGCTCGATCAATAGAAGAAAGAAAAATGTACATATTTTTATTCATACTTATACAAAATGTATTTTAGAAATTCTCACTGTTCGTGCCATCCATCCTGAAAATTATATGTTTAGATTCTAGTTCATTTTTCTTTTATTTTAAGAACTAAAATAATGGTTGTATTTTGCATTGAAAATTCAATAATAGTAGTAATAGAAGAACGAGCTAGCGATGTAAAATAGTTGAACAACCCAACTTACAACCATATATTACGTCACGTTTGGAAATTTCACAACTTTTCTCGTGTAAATATTTTGTAGAAAACGTTGCAATGAGTTTAATCTAACATCAATTATAGCAGTGCTTACTGTCAACATCGAACATTTTGGTGTCCTGCCCTCTATCACAATCGCTCCCCGTAACGGCTTCAAGCGAGGTCCAAACCCGACCAGCAGTGCCATTTGACTGGCTGGTTTTCCTAGCTAACTGGGAGAGTAATACTGTCTTTATCTACGGATTTCTAGCTGAATATCAACTTCAATCCTAACACTTCCTAATTTCAATTTTTAACTTTGAGAGCACGCCATTCTCACCAATTTGGGCGAGTGGTGCGAAAATCATTCGACAAATGGACAAGAATACAGCAAGTATTGGTGCAGTCTGTTCTGTCAATTGATCATCGGTCGTCATTATTCTTTAAAACAAGTCTCTTATCGCTATGTACTCAACCGAACACAACAGAGAAACATTCTGATTTCATTCGATTAATGACGTTTGAACAATCCACGACAATTTTACAATCCACGACATCCAATTACGTAAAACTTTAATTACTTATTTTTAATAATTTATTACGTAATTACTTTATAGAAAAAAGTAAAAATCGCAATATTTTGCCCACTTGACAATAAATTCTCTCTATTTAAAATTCTGAAAATAGTACTCTCCCAGTCGCTAGGAAAATCAATTTGCTATAAAAGAATTTACGAGATTTGAAGATCTAAAAATATTTGCAATCGAATAATTAATTATATGAATAGATTTTATAAAGATTATAGACATATTACAGTAAATAAATCTATGATACAAACTGCACTTTACTCATTACAGTTTAAAGTATTGTTTTTGAAAACGGCAATATACTAAATAGCATACTTTGCAAATATAACAAAACAAAATCCTCTCACCCGACCGCATACAATTTGAGGCATTGCCGCATTTCGTAATATCGCATTTGACAGTTCAATCCTGCAAACTGTCAAACGGAAGCGTGCCTTGCGCATCGAGCGCGGGATGATACCCCGCATCTGGCAGCCCTCCAGTGACCAATCAGTCAACGCGGAGATACTATCGCTACGTAATCTGGTTAAGTACATTGAACACCAGAAAAACATACCGAGCAAAAATCCACAACATACATTGGCAGCGTATTAATCGAACATGATCCAATCTCTTATGTTCAAAGTCATATAGAAAAGTAACAGTTATAGTTTTAACAGACTTAGTAAACCGTCACTAATTGCTATTTTAATTGCAAATTTTGTTGGTTATTTGTATGAACACATAAACAACTACTTTTTGAGAACAACTTCAAGAAAAAGCATCCATGTAATATTTTCTGACAAAATTCCTTCACTTTTATCGTTCACACTTATTATTATTCATTAGTAGGACTTAGTATTTACATAGCGTGGTAATATGCTCTAATCCAGTCTCAGTTGGCAAACACACCTCCTACTGTGAAACAAAGATTGCGAGCAAATAAACTGTAAATTACTATTACACAACTACGTTTAGTAATAATGCATAGAAACTACTCAGCCATAACATTACAAATTCTAAAAATCTTTTTAAGTGACTCCTAAACTAACTACAATATAATATTATACCGCGTAAAATTTGAAATTCTCCGTAGCGCTAACTATATATATATATCAGCAAATACTTTAACCAAGATATACGTATGAATAGAAACTACTCCTTAAAACCCCCTAAACAGATAAATACAAGCGTGATTTCCGCAACGCTTGAAGGATGGTGGTTCCGTGGCTGGCAACTCTCCAGCCGCCAGCGAGTTATATCAGTCATCGCGCCGCAGAAATATTACCACCACCCTCGACGAATTGCTTTAGTAAATATATTATTGTAATGAACTTCCAGGTCATAGAACTATGTCGGGGTGAGAATAGCCGCCCTATACATAAAATAATCGTAGTCGTTTCTACAAATATTACATTGTATTGTTGGGTAAACTGTGCGCGGCTTAAGTCGCTCTCTTTTACATTTCTATTTTACAACGTATTCTGCTGCTTACTTTACATAATATAAAAATATTGTTGAATAAAACTGTACGACGCCTAATTTTAGTATTTTACTCTTGACTACTCCACTCACTGTACATTAAATAAATATTCTTAATCGCTACGACAATACCAACATTATATTGTTGGATTACTTTAGATTACATATTTACGGACTAAATCCTACACCACGTAAGACTAAGTATTAAAAAAAATATTTCATATAGGACTAAAACTTGGCATAGCATTTCGCATTCCATACCGGACATGCTTGTATAAAAACTACTTTAACCATTGAATGTGTAACAAGGGTCCGCGATACTCTAATGAAAACAATAACTTTGAGGCCAATATGTAGAGTTTTTACTACTAGATCAGCACAACCAGAAGCGAGTCCGCGGTTTTATTACGGCGAAACCCAGACACGGATGCAAAAATGGTCCATAAAAATAAACCCCGTTGAAACTGCAAGTTGCTGGCGTTGGTAAATATACAAATTTAAACAGTACCTACATACCAAATACCGTGGGGTTTCACGCTGCAGTTCCAACAATTAACTAATGAAACATTAGATATTTAAAACTAGGTGTAATTTTAATGGAGGAAGAAAGATAAAAGCGGTTTCCATATTACACAAATATAGGAGAAAATAATCAAACCAATATATTACACCGTATGCAAAATAAAATATAATAATAATAATCGGCCCATTATAATTCCACTGTTGGAATATGGGTCTCCTCTCATATTGAGAGGGTTAAGGCCATAGTCTGCCACG
>DWMG01000468.1:0-19504 GCA_018244855.1 Elbella merops
GTATTGTCATTGTTATTATCTCATATTGCTTTAATCCTACCGTTTATTTCATATTGCCATTACTTTTAAATGGTGCATGGTTTGGCAGACAGTGGTTTGGCAGACATATTTTTTGATACTTCCATATCACTTTTTACAACTTTTTTTTACAGTCAACAACCACAGACATTTACAAACAATGATGAGCCAAGTCTATAGAAATCGGACCGTGTGTCAATTTTTCCATTTTATTAACAAGACAAATACTTACTTAACAAGAAATTGGTAAAAAACTACTGCTGCCTCGACTGCCTCGTTGGTCAAGTGGTTGCATGCGCGACTAACGATTGGAAGGTCCTGGATTCAAGTCACGGGTCGGGTGCTATTGATTTTTTCTAATTTAAAATGTCTATCAATGACTCGGACTCTGGTCTGTGCCCAGTGTATGGCAATGGATTCATTGAAATATAAACTGGTGAAACATGGGAGTGAGTACACTAGGAATACCTACACCCTCTACCTTACACCTTCAGGGATTACGGGCGTGATGTTACAAAAAACTACATAAGTCTATAGTTACTGAAATTCTATCGATCGTTCTCTACAGCTTTCCTTTGTGCTCAAAAAAAAATTCTACGTTATCTTGGGTGAGATAAAGATGATTACAAAATGAAGAAGAAAAAAATTATTGAAATGTACGAGTATGGATGCAGTGACGGATTGCGTCATATGTACGAGTATGATCACAATTGCGCTTCATTGGTTACTTCCTTCGACCGGCGCATAACTGAAGGTTGATGTGATTTCGTGTCTAACAAATGATATTAGTTTAATAAGTTTTTGACCCATATGATATAATTCTGTGCAGAATTAATGTTGAGTTAAATCAAGTTACTTTAATCCATTACATACCTAAATACATGTATTTACGTCAAGTCCCTTGTGGAGTAGGCAGAGAGCACAGAGTGCCGTATAAGAGTACCTCTAAAACCGTTAACCACATAGAAATCAAATTTCAAAGCAAGCTTATCTCAAAATACTTATTTAAAAGTAAGTGTCCTTATGTTCTAGATAAACTTCAAATATTTGCTATCAGCCTCTTTCCTCACCGGATAAGTATGATTGCCGTGGAATTAGCGACAGAGAAAAAGCCCTCGGCAGTCTTTAATTGGCGTGTTAATCGTAAAATTTTGGGAGACTAGATTTAAGCATTTAAATAAGGCTTATCGATTTGAATGTTGCACGTTCAGTTCACATCTCAGAACCGCATATCATCATTGAATGGAATGAAATTTAGAAATGCAACAGCCTACAAACGCTAGATCTAATAGAAGATGCGTTCGGTAAACCCTCAGTTGACTAGCGAACCACACGTGGGCACCGTACCTGAGTAATTTATTAATTTACATATGAAACTAATACATGACTAGTTTATGGTTGTTTTCTCAGAACAAGTTCAGGTCACCCAAAAAAACGTGTTTTGAACCTTTTACATAATGTTGCACCCAATGTCTCTGCTTACTTCTATGACAAAAAATCATTCCGATGTCACGTTCGGGGTATTGCCACTTGTCCCACGACACAAGACTTCGGAGTTATAAATCAGGACTACTCAAAAGTCGATCAGTCATATAAACGCATATGCCCTTTAGTTCACACGATTTCCTAAGTAAAAACGTTTCTGCTGGTATAATTTTACAGAAACATTTAAAGGTTTAGTTCATATTCCAATTTCACAAATTACTATATCATGTTAAAACAATATGCTTCACATAGTATGCTAGCAATCAGTGATATCTACTCGTATTGAGAAATCCCATACAGCATCAATAAACCGAACATCCAGTCTTGAGGTTCGACATCATTTAATTTCGACTTCGCTATGAAATGCCTTACACGGAAATATTTATATGTGGAGACAATCGCTGTAAGATTCTGTAAAAGAATACCCATATCGTATCCGTCTCGTCCTATGTAATGGGGAGTAAATTTATCTGCGAACACGTGTTTCGGCGGATCGATAAAAAACATTTAAAATGCGATACCACCAGATCGGGGTGGTCTACTTCACTCCCATGTGTGGACACTTGTGATTTTAAAGCCATCTGTGGTTTGTACAGATTACGAAAAGTTTTCTTTTATGGGGTTGTAATAACAATAATAGTTTGAATGGCTTTTCAGTCTGATATTGACTAATGATTGTCAATTGGAATTTTGAACACATGTGTCTAGTGTGTGTCTAAATTACAACACACACACATGTGTCTAAATTAAGATTAAGTACCTACATATTTTATTTGTCGTTTGTTAGTGTTTTTTTTTTCAAGAGTTGCAATTGGAGCATTGAAGTTGCAAGCATTGGACGTTCGACAACAGAGGCCAAGATCCACGTTGCTCCAGATTGGTGAAATACTATTTATGACCCCGAAAAGGTTAAACCACTTTTATTAAATAAATATAAACTACAATCGATTGCTTAATGGGCACTCTAGATATAAAAACCGTTGTTGATAATATATATATTTTTTAATTTTAAGATGAGTATGTTGTCTCACAATGTAATTCACATTCTCCTTTACCGTTAGCAAGTGATATTTGAATTTAAAACGCACTTTTGTAAAGAGCTGCACACCATGGGTTTGAACCCGGCACCCCCGGAGTGAGGGGCTGAATTCTTAACCACTAGGCTATCGTTGCGTATCAAAATACGTTTGCTTACATAAATTTTATTAACCGAATTCACACATTATGAGTAAAGTATAAAAAATACGCCACCAATCGCCCACTAATAGAGACTCGAAATATTACATTACAACATTTCATGATAATTATAAAACTATCTTGCTATGCGCTTACGTCCATCAATTGATTCAGTTTTATTTACTATTGTAATAGATTTTCAAATCGCGTGGTTAGTGTGTAGGTTAGGTGAATTAGCGCGTCGAAAAACACGTTCAGATTGTCTCTGGCGTGACAGGCTTAGCAACGGTTTAACTTAGTGATTTCGAAGGGTGCGAAGTCCGATCTGGTGGCACCCTTTGTTTATTGTGATGGCAACGTCCTTAGGTAGATATAGATACAATTGTATAGTGCAAGGCGTATTATTATTTATAAGACTTTTGTAATTATCCCCGTGTAAATTTTTGTCTTGTTTCTTTTATCCACTAGTTAACATAATATACAGCTTTTAATTTTTTTAGTATTCCAACCGAAAACATGTACGTTTTCAACGTAATAACTAAATAGAATTTCCTTAATTTTTTATTACTTATTTGAAGAATTTCAATCAATTTACGACTCAACATAAATTGTTATCACCGCGTAAATGTAATTTAAAAAATATGATAATATAACTGACTGACATGTTTTAATATTCATCAATTGTTATTACAACCAGACAGTGAGCTAATCGGGTAAGACGTAAAATGGTATGACTCAATTACGATGGTGCAGTACGAAAATTTGAAAAGAACAAGTGCATATAAAACTATTCTCGGCCTATGCCAGTATCAACGTCTATATTCTCGTAAGCCCGTGGCTATACTTTTTCGAACCCTTTTTTGTTTTACACCGGATTAGTTTTTGCGTTGTAAACCGAGAAGGGCTTTTAGACCGTTTGAAGAACGGTCTGCTGGGTGTCGCCGTTCTAATAAGCTGTGTGAATAGCTGCTTTTTATGTCGCTGTTTTTGAAAAAAAGTTTTTCTAAGATTAACTATCTCTTAACTATAGTTGCTATGAATAGTGCTATTTACGTAATCAGTCGTTCCTTTTATCGAGATATGACGCACAAATTAGTTATTTATGAGTGTTTAAAGGGCAAGTTTGTTTGGAGAAGTTTTTTTGTATTTTTCGCTGACTTTCTATTCTTGCGTGATGTGACCAGAAGTAACTTAGACGTTTTACGACATCTGTATGTTCAAATCACAGGACGTTTTTATAAGGTCAACAATAAGTAATAATGTATTATATGTTATATACTTAATATATTTTTCAGATGTAGTATCAAAGCTGTATAATATTCACAGGTTTTTTTGTCGTTGAGTGCTTTACATAAGATTGTCGTTGCATTTCTGAGAAGGGATAGGCAGAGGAGTGTATTGTACACACCCACTTACCTACATCGGTTGTGTCACTCTTTTACTATACGACGGGCACCAATTCATATGACGTACTACTAGGAATTTCAAGTTATAAAACTCAACAATATTTTTTGACCCGAAGATTGAACCCAGGACCTCCTGATCAGCAGTCGCGTTTGTAATCATTCGACTAACATGATATACAAATTCCTATATATTAACTAATTATTGAGTTTAAGAGGCAGGTAGATTAGATATAATTTATGTAGGCTAAAATTGAAATCCCGACTTAGAAGCCTTCAATACAATTTTGAGTAAATAATAGAAATTGTATAAGCTACGAAAAGATATTTAACTTCTAGTTAAAATTAAACATTTAAATTCCAATAAACACAAGTTACTAATTGACAGCCAGTGACGAGACACGTAATTATACATCCCCCGGTCACCGGCCAATTAAGGCCAAGATATTCTAACTGGAAATTGGTACGAGCAATTTGCTAGTTATAAATTCAAAATGCATCCACCCAGAAAATTGTTCTGGGACCCAAATAACTGAAGTATAGATAGGGTAACTTACATGTTGTAGGAATGGCACTTTATCGCCTGTGACATAAGAGCGATTTTCGTGTGAAACGCCGTGATAAGGGATACATGGATGGTACATCTCATTTGGTGGGATTTTCCCGAGTCCAGTAATGGATATGAACTTAGTTTGAGAATCAATAACGTTATAGCCTACTGTTTGCCGTGTCTTACGTTTCTATTTTGTAATCGCGACGAGACGAATTTTTCTTTGGTTTCGGACAACGTTTTGTTAGAAATTGATAGTACCAAGTAGTCGAGACGAGGTATCGCACTATTTTTTTTTAAATTATCATACTTATTGTCCTTATCTTCAAGTACGTACTTCTAAAAATAATATAAACTTTATACGAAATTTTCAGGATTTCTAAAAGGCGTTTATTATAATATATTTTTTATATAACTCATAGTTTCCTTAACGTACATATACTCATATACATATGTACTTTCCACGATTGGCACGATTGGCATTTTGTAACTTGAGGTTTCAAATAATAGCTCGGTGTATGGATTTGTACCCGGTGTATCGCAATATGCTCACCCCCTATTCCATCGTAGGATGTAAACGTACTAACTGGTGGAATGTGGCAGTGTAATACACTCCTCTGCCTGACAATTAGATGAAATAAAGGCGTGATGTTGCGTAGCACTCGTTGTTTTAATGGTTTGTATAACGGGAGATTAAATTAGACCGTTCATAAAGCCTACCTAAAAACTCTAGCTGTGTATAATTATCTCGCATCGTAAAAATTAAGCGCTATATACATACAAGCACATACAAAGCCTAAAATCTGAATTTCTAATAACATCTCGGAGCGAAATGAACATGCAAATATAGCGCGCACATTAATGTCTTTAGATGTAGAGACGTACTGGAAACGTCTACTGTTAAATATAATGGACCTACCCAATTATGGTTTCTTCTAAACACTGTTCATTAGAGGCGATAGATAATATAAAAGTACTATTGCCCAATTTTATAAAGTACCTTCTCGTCTACGGCAAATGAATTTGCGCTACACTCTAACAACCCTCTCTACAAACGTAGCTCTCAGTTTGAAATAACCATTTAAACATTCAATGTGAAAGGTGCCTTATATCAACAATTATCCTTGCTAGAGCACAAACAGATGTATCTAGACACTCTATAGCTAAATACCTGAGTTAAGAACGTCACACACGTAAACCGTTACGGCCCCGAAATGTTTAATTTCGTCCCCCCACTAGGGCGCCCAATTTGAAGATAGCCCCCTTCCCGTTTGCCGTGTAATGTATAGAACATGTAGAGTGCACGATGATCACTAATTTAATTGCAACATTTATTCAGTTGATTAAAACACTTGTTTAAACCGTAGAGTTGGCAGAAAAAGCTATTTCGGCGAACGCAAACAGCATTGCTACTGAATAACAAAAATATAAGCATACTTTATTTAGTTATGTGTTTACCGGGTCTATTTTTTTATACTACCGGGTCAATTTTATGTTAGATGGCGATTCGAAACACTAGAAATCTATGGTTTTCATGAATATGAAAAAATATAGCGCATATTGTTTTATTTAGAAGCAATTCTTATGTGAGTACTTCCAATTTGTTTTGAGGAATATGTTGTTTGTTTACACGATGGATTTACGTTTGTTGTCGAACAAAACGATGGCGTCAAAAGTTTACCGAGTGTAAAATAATGTATATGAGGAAATGTTATCTGAAATAATTGTTACGCGTGTTAGATGAGATATATGTACGTCCTGGCAAATCTGCCACGGTACACAACCGTGTACGGTATTTAAAACTTAAACTGCAAAAAATATATAACAGAGGTTGAAAGATTCATGATGTACCACAAACGGAACAATAACAAAAGATTTTCGTTTTATCCTCTCCTTGTCAGAACACTTGATCAGAATTTAAATAAAATAATTTAATGTAGCAATACGTCTTCTCACAATATGTTAAAATAGTTTAGAAATCAAAATAATATATGAAATAAATGTTTATTTGAGCATTTAATAACAATCCCACGCTTGAAATGCTGCCAGTACTGATAATAAGAAGAATGTTGGGTTAGCATTGTCTAGCGTCGACAATTTAAACGGTCTCACTCTTCACGAGACGCCAAGTTTATCGTCGGTCGTAACTAGGAGTACCCTGCATGTTACCACCAGTGTAAATTGCTCTACCACCCTGCTCTGAGCTGTAAGAAATGGTTGGGAAACTTTAAGGTACGCTAAAACAGTGGAGATCGGAATAATTTGGACAAGTGAATAAGGAATGCCAGATATTAAGCGCCAGTTTCTATGCTCCGGTTAGCTGCTATGGCCTCACAAAACAAAATTTCGGAACCCATTACTTAGAGTATGGATAAGAAGCGTCCTACATATATGACGGTGATTTCTCATTTTACCGCTCGTGACTTTGAAAGGCAAAAGACATACAGCTATTGGACATACTATTGGCAGTATTAGGAAATCAGAAAACTGAAAGACACAAGATTGTAATCTAAAAATGAAATAGTCCTGTCGCTTGAACTACCTCAAATTTTATTTGTTGAATGAAAAAGTAAGAACTCAAATGGGTAAGTGACTTCTCTTATCTTACCGTGTTTATTACATTATGATTAAATTTTCAAGAACTCGATTACATCTTCAAATTGTTAACGGTTGGTTTCCAATGCGGACTTTTAATGAACTCTTTTGTAATGTTAAATATTAGTTTACATGGAACATGTGGATTTTATTTCAAATTTTTTACGCAAGTTATTTAAATTATTTTCCATTTAATTCATACATCAGACAAGACTTCAATGAACAATGACAAGAGGTCCAATGAACTAAGAATTCGTATATTTGAAATTATTAATTAATATTCTTCGCTACAATGTACAGTCGCGTCAAGAAATACGTTACCATAAATCAAAGTCATGCGAGACCTTTTCAATTAATTCTCGCTCGGGGCACAGAAATATTTGCATCAGAATATGTAATCTCCCTAACCGTCCATTGTTGGTTGTTCTTAGCCCGTAAAAAGGGTCAAGAATTGTTCGGGTAGCCATTGTGATACGGCGGCCATGTTTGTCTTTCTCGTTTGCGAATGTTCATATTTGATTTGGCCACATTTGGGAAAGCCGGCTGCTCAGTTCAGCAAGTCCTGGTATGCAAAGATTTTTCGCTAATTCCCCATTGGTTTCTACCTTTACATTTATTTGTTTCATTATCTCGGTTATTGTGTTCAGTGTCAATATTTTTTTTCTTATTATTTCTTTTCATATTCACGTCTCTACGCTTGGTGTTATTTACAGTATCGATAGATGTAGCAAAACTCACATGCTGGATTAATTTTTTATTAATATACTCACGTACCACGCAATATAATACATAGTACTATACATAGTTATAATCGAAATACTACTTACATTTGAATACATAAAATGATATTTTTCAATATAAAAATATGACATTCTTATTCAATTCGTTCGATCCCAGGTTTGTGATACGTATAGGTTTCCTAATTTGAAATTCCCAGTAGTAGGACAGTCTGGTCTTTGGCCAGTATATGGCAATAGGGCCGCCATTACGCGCTGGGAAGCACAACATAACTGAAACGTGAGAGTACTACCCTCCTCTGCCTACCACTTCGAGATAATACAGACGCAAAGTTATGTTAGAATAGTATTACAAAACAAAATATTCCTAACGACATCATAACATGGAAATATGATTGTCGTCACTAAACTATGTCACTATTACCGCGAATTACCATGGTTCATGTTTAACGTGACTATTTACAACGAATGGTTAGTTTTGTGGTTTCCAATGGTATTATCTTATTAAGCAACCTTCGACATACTCACGTCCGCATGGAGTTAATGATAAACCGTTTATTTATATTACTTTATGTATACTGGTATTTGTAAATTGACGACTCATAACATTATTTTTCTATATTAATTCCACTTAGAATCGTACTACACATATTTGCGTTATGACAGAATCATTTGCATAGCTGCGATATCAGAAATTATACTAGAACAATAATAAATTAATATTATATCTTTCATGCGATTACAAAAGTAATATAAACACCACAACAGGTGAAGAAGCAACCACGGGACCCCTTGGGTTTCAGGCCGACACGATGATCGTTTTACCAAATGTGTCTACTTTATGCATAAATTTACTGGCATCGTCCTCCATACTCATATTTTGCAATGAAATAAGTTTGTTTAAACTATAGTTGGCAATGCTTCTGTTGTCAGATTTGAGTAACATTATACCGACATCTCGTCGAAGAGGCAGGTCGGGAACTGTACTAAACTCCCACGTTTCACCAGTAAAGTTATGGGTTCAGTAATAGAATAGGTAGTGAGTCTATTGCCATACATCCGAAAAAATACAGACACCGAGTCACTCCTAGAAATTTCTATTAGAAAATATATGTTAGAAAAATCGAATATGTACATAGTATCCAACTTGGGATTTGAACCTAGAAAGTCCTGATCAGCAGTCACGCTTGCAAGCACTCGATCAACGAAGCAACCAAATTGAATAATTAATATCAAAATAGTATATTAAGTATTTAACTTTTAATTAAGACATAATATCATAATTAATAAATAGTTATAATAATTGGTTAAACACCACAAAGCTTTGTTGAAACATAACTAATTATATAGTTATGAAACAATTCGTGAAAGGCTGTACAGAATATTAACAAAACCATTAAATTACACACTTTTAATTAATTTGTGCAAATGGACGAGCGGCCCATAATTTAACACGTTCAAATGAAAAAGTCAAAGCAACGCAAATTAACTTCACATAATAAAGCACGACAATACAAATGTGATATGAAATAGTATTGTTTCGTCCAAATACATTGGTACATGCATGTGATAAACAACGATTTTATATCATATCGCAAATAGACCATTCACCGTGACTCTACTCTTATTTGATTTTACACCCAATATGGCAAAGTTATTTAACATTGAGGACCATTTTAAGTAGATATGTACATATGTCATTAAATAACCTGCTTTATCCCGTTTTATTTCTATGATATGAATAACAGAGGCGTGTAGGTTAACTGATGTTAAGCGTCCTATAGGTCCACACACTCTCTCATATACCTAGGACGAAAGATTTTAGCGACATCGATCATAAATTCGACACATTCGTCATGATAATGTTTTCAACCCATTTTTCGTTTCAGTTTGACACAAATATTCTCTCGGAATGAGAGAGTTAAGGCCATGGTCTTCCACGCTTGCCAGGTATCAATTTCCTCCCGCTGTTTTCTTTCACCGTTCTAGAAAATGATATTTTATCATAAAATCCATTTATAAATATGTAATCATAAAATCATAATAGTATTGTTACTCTCTGATGTCTCTTTGTTGGATCTCTGGATCCCGGATTTTTTGGAGCACAATAGAAAGATACACTTGTTCTCAGTAAACTCGATATATTATGAAGTGGTTAATGAGTTTAGGTCTTGCATACGTCTAGATATGAATTCGAGTTCATTAAATATGTATGTATGAACGACATTAGTTACCAGTGTCCTTGTACTATCTCCCGACGGACTGGACGACGATGTCATTATAATGGACATGTGAATTCAACAAGTAATAAGTACGGAATATACATATATAGCTCGACATACATACGTTCGACAGCTCAATATAATTGTGTATATGTTGGTCTTAAGGTTTACAACAATTTTTATAACATTAGTGAGCTAATGACTTTAAGAAATTATTTTATATTTTATTACGTCGATCGACTCGTTGGATAGCTAATGATGGAATCGTGGAGTGTGACTTTTGAGAAAGAGGTCCTGGTCCCTATTTCCTAACAGATCGAAATATTATTTGATTTTCTAACATTAAACTGTCAATTACAGCTACGAATTTGTTATCGCTGTATAACAGTCATTCCATTCCATAGGAACAATTGTTAAAATTGTAAATATTGCACTCTTTTGCCTTTCCTTCGAGGAAATACAGATGTGAAGTTATGTTATAGAATCCTTATTATCCTTATTAGAATTATTGAACTTTATGTAACAATTCCAGAAAAATAAAATAAATTTTAAATAAAATCAAAATACTGGTCCACCCTGCTCCAATATTGAGTGATGGTGATGTGGCTACTTCTTACGCTAGCTAAGGGACAACTACATTACTTGGTTATCTACGGGCAGTAGTAGTGTAGGCGGTGCAAGAAACTGTGTTGTGTGATCTCCAACCCGCAAACCTAGCGACATTACGAGCAAGAATCTCTTAGGAAGGACCTATCTCGAGCAGGGGACTTAGACAGGGCGATGATTACGATGGTGATGATATAACTTATATCGTACTAGTCTACCCTCTATCAGATTTATCAAATCACCATCTAGGTATATATGAACGCGTAACGACCATTATCTAGCGCGCGTTATCACCGCGCTCGACTGTTTAACGGTCTTAGAACACGGAAACACCATTGAAAATGTGCTACCAACATTTACTTAACAAAAATCCCAATATCCACCACGTCGCTTAAATTAATACTTACAATAAACTATTAAGCTATATTTAACTATCTAGAACCACATAATTAAGGTATATAGGGCAGATGGAGAGTGGGAGATAAAACGAAAAAAAAATCGTACACAGGTCTAAATTTCAAGAAATAATTGACTCACATTAATCAACACATTTCGATTCAGTCGTGAATTAATAGTCGCAACTACTGAATGATTAGCTTTTACTGTGTATTAAAATGTCACACCTTCGCTGGAACCTAAATGCACCACTTCTCACCATAATAGCATCCGAAATTCCAGAGTAGATTTGAGATAATTGCAAACGATGTATAAAATAAGCAAATATAAGAGTATCCAATTATGAACTTATTGTGTTTTATATGGGCTGGTTATCATAAATGTAAACACAAAACCAGATTTTGCTAGGGACAGGCTAATTTTCAATTGAAATAATGTTGTGTTTCTGATTAGATCGCAATTTCCTTTTTCGAAGGCTGATACCTGCAAGATTGTATGCAATTTCACATCATTCTAATAACCAACTCGACGTTGTATGATACCGGAAATACAAGAGATCCAATATTTTTCATTACCTTATACTATGGTAGGACCTGTGTCCCAATTATGATACATATTATATTAATGTATAGATTTTCATATGTTTCATCATCAAAATCATCATCATCATCGACCCTTGTATCGTTCCACTTTGGGGCATGTGTCTACTTTCAGGATAAGAAGGGCAATATTTTGCCGAGTGGCCATAGTTTGCCACGCTGGCCAAGTTTTGGGACATTTCACACGCCTTAGATAATATTAATAAGAGTTCCTAGGGGTGAACGTTTTCTCACGATGTTTTTCTTCCCCGTTATAGAAGTCATTTATTCAATTGAAGTATACTTCTGATTTGTGTCATTAATACGATAATATTTGTGTAATTAACAATTTTCAAACACATTTCCATAACTTTCACCTTTCACTTTTACCTGTCTTTGATCACATAAGAGTCTAGTTTCGTTTTAACATATATTTGTATACAGATATTTTTTGATAACGTACAATACTGTCTACTAATTTTGACGGTTTCCTAACTCCTATAATAATTAACGATTACGTATAAGCAAATAATGATTGTATATTATGTAGGTATTATGTTTATTCACGACTTAAAAGTTATACGTGAAACTTGCTTACTTATTATACAAGTATCCGCCTTTCTATCGCAACCTTATTTCTCAAATAGCTTCTAGTAACGAAATAGCAGTAGGTACTTCACAGGTCATTAAAACACCAATTGGCTCAACTCTCTGGTGAGTTCCTATAAAAATTTTAGTTGGAGCTGATCTTGAAAGTCCTCGAGAAATATTTTCAACGCGGCCAAAGGCGTAACACTCCAGGTTATAAGCGGTCTCGAATATAATCTGGCTCGGATCCAAGCGAGTTAACAAGCCCTCTTTTACACGTCAATATTATTCTAACATCATTTTTAGAAGTACTTCTAAAAACGATGTTAGTGGAGATCTAGTTACATTTTCCTTAGATAATATCATCGATAACATTTTTTTTATATCTTGATGGAAGAAGTCTCGGTTGCAGCTACAATATCCCTACTGACTTATTCCAGAGAGCGAGGAATACGTCCTTAAATCCTAGACTATTTAGAAATTACTTGGTCCCATTAAAAAAGCATTAACAACGAAATGATTATGGATTTTATCGGATCCTTATTATTTTACTATATTTCATCTCGGCAGGAAATCTACGGGTATATACGAGTATGTCATTAGAACAAATTGACATTCATAGCTTTTATTGTTCATAAAAAATACAATAGACAAACATTTTAACAAATTGATCTCAAGTATATTGAAGTCCAAACAAAAAGGTTGAAAAACCAAGCTTCAAACGATTATCGCAAGACTTAGTGACATCTATTAAACAAAATATCGTATAACTAAGCCGGTGCTATCCGCTGATCGGAGGCGTTATCGAAATCCTTAAGATGCTGCACAAAAGAAACTTTGATAAAACACCACTCGAACTGGCGCTTCCTCTCAGAGCCCAGACGTCGTTACAAACAATGTTAGAATTTTATTGACGAGTAAAAGAGGGCTTGTTTGCTGGCTTCGATCCAAGTCAAATTACATTTTACTATATTTCAAAGTATAAAAAGTCATTGTCCAAATCCAGAAAACCATCTTGACCTTTGGACAATCTTTTTTTGCAATATGCATATGCCATTTAAGTAACCGTAAAACACAACTTCACGCCTATAATCCACAAAGAGGTAGATAGAGTCTCCTCTATTGTACACTCCCACGTTTCACCAGTTACTTTTAAGTCTCACAATAGAATAGGTAGCAAACCTATTGCAATGCACTGGGCACAGATGCAGGCTCCGAGTTACTACCAGCGATTTAAGCGTTACAAGTAATTTGGTACTTAGGTAGACGCAGTTATTAAGCACAAAACTAACATGGTAAATGTCGCTATCAAAACTGCTTAGAAATTAATTGTTTCAGTCTCATAACACCAATTTTAAAACGATACTTTGAATTCATAATTACATAATGCAAGCCAATACTGATTTAAAATGACGTAATTACCCACTGTTAGCGTTACTGAAGTAACTAACAATGGTATAGTGTAATTGTCGCGGTTTAAAACTTGTTTAATAGCGTCGATTTCAATGGAACTTGCCCGAGGCCGTGTGACAATTTACAGTTGTTTTATAGTTGTTACCTAAAAGATGCAAAAAGGATGTGTTCAAATTGTGCGAAGGTAAAGGTAAGGAATAAAAGGGTATAATATTTAAAGTCTCTGTCGGCACTAAATGAATTGGAGCAAAAGCGATTTAATTGGCGTACTGAGAGACCTATGTCCAGCAGTGGATAGGAGTAGCCCGATGATAATTTTGGTCAGATTGATTTTGCCAAATAAATAATTAATATAGGTATGAACATTTTCAAATAGTGCTCCCAGGTTTTCCATATGCATTAACTATATAGTAAACTGTAAAAAAAACTGCGAACTGGTAACTACTCCAATATTACTAAACCAAAACCTATAGAAAAAGCCCGTTCAGATTTTCTATATTTCAGTTACCTAGAGCCAAAACTTTTTGGCCATCAACGAATGTCACCACAATTTCGAACAATGCTCAATCTACTACCTTCCCTGCAAACGACTGCACCAACTTCCATGCCCGTTTTAAACTGTCAACTCGGCTCCGAAACTTTTTTTTAATTAATAACCCTCGCATAACGACAATAACTCACTAATCTGCCACCGAAACAGCTGTTTTGGCATTATTCACGCGCTGCCCCAACGGCCAGTAATTGAAAATAAACAGTGGACAGAAACGTGTGATTTATTAACAGCGTCCATGCTACGTGGCTGCAACGCCGAATTGTCGATCAGGAAAACTGTGACATCATAAATGAACTACTTCATTTTGTATGTATGCGGTTTAAAAATTCTTTCGTGCCATTATCTTTTTATTTCCCTTCTCTTCATCGCCTGTTTGTTTCATATTAATAGTATTTGCTGTTTTCCTTATAATATTTTTGTAATATTCTTGTCGTAGTTTTGGTTATATTGATTTCAACCCATTGATTGTTACAAAGTCTACATTTCGTTCAGTCTTCGTTATAATAATTGTACCATACCAAAGCGCTTACCGTAGAAATCTCCTACTACAGTGAAAACTTGCTATCAAATTAATTTTTCCTATCCATGCAACACTAACTGAGAATAACACAAAATTAATCTGAAAGTTTTGACGTACACTCCGATGTGGCTAAAATTAAAGTAGAATTAAACGCTCAACGAACACACGACCGCAATTTACCCGCAATTTTAAACAATGCCTCTTTAACCGGACCCGCCTGCCCATCCCGTCCAATTACTGCAACTTTCATATCTGAAACAATTCCCTGGGAACTCCGCAACAGTTTCGAATGCTGTGCAGGAAATTCACAACTTTTTTGATACATCACATTATATACACATAATACAATAATCGATAATATTCCACGACTGCGATTGTACTAAATATGCTTTTAAACTTACATATAATTATAAAGAAAAATATTAATTACATAAAGAAAAAAAGAACTTGTTTAACTATAAGATGAAATTAAATTATTTGACAATAATCTCCAAGTAATGTATTTTGACATTAGGAAAATGAATGAATAATATTAGCAAATTATAGTTCCCCGCTCAAAATAAGGAAAACAAAGGACTAAATTATTTATTTTCACAACATACAAAGGACTTAATGATTTGGTTTCGTTTAGAATTAATTACATAATTTTATTCTCATTCTTATCCGTGTCGGGGCTGGTAAAGAATACATCTCCGCATTCCATACCAGGATACCATGGTATCTCTTCAGTGGAGTTAGATAGACTGATAATAATGATGATAATGACGACAACGATGACGATGATAAAACGAATTATTTTTTCCAAGTGTGGCACCGTAATAGAATTATATCAATTAACTTGAACAAAATGTAAAATCTGTAAATGTATGGCTATAAAGCATTGCATGATGCAGGCGGTAACCGCTTACGTAATTATCATATAACAGTTCTTGAGGCAATTATTGTAGCCATAATCGGAGTAAACTCTAATGATCCAGTATGTATGTACATTTGAGTTTTGTGACACACAGACAAACTCTGACCGTTCACGGAGGTCCTATTTGTGTTTATATTTATAAAATTAGTTCCTTCCTGGAGCTCCTTCCCGTAACCTTTCAGATAAATAAACCTGTCTACGACCTACATCATCATCAGCCTATCTCAGTCCACTGCTGGACATAGGCCTCCCCCAAAAGGGGGCTTATGCCCTTAATCTCCAAGCTGCGTTGGAGATCGCAGGATACGGCTTTTCGCACCGCCGACGCTACTGCCCGTCGGCGGCCAGGGCATTTAGCCGTACCTATTTAAGCTGCGCTATACCGCAATCAGCCGTGGCCGTTGTAGCAGGGTGCACCACGTGCAGGTGAGGTTCGCTTGGGCTCCTGAGATGGTGGTTAGAACCCCTTACACCCCTACGACCTACAATTATTAGTTACATCTAAGTACATCTAAAATTGTATGCACCAGTTTTCGTGGAAAGTGCACACCATTTAGCAGGCTTTCGAACTCGTCTCTAGGAAATCATATGAGAGCATTCCAAAATGTTAAATTGATGTAATACTTTTGACAGTGATATCGAATACTCCAGTATAATTCATAGCTGTCGGATTAAAAATAAAAAAGAAAAACGGTCGCTGACCAATCCGGCAATGTGTCATCTCAACGTCTACTAGACTTAAACCCAAGTAGAGGTCGCACTTACAAATCAATGCAGGCTATTATAATAATAAGCCCCGTATCTCACCACGACCGCTTTCTCAGCATAAACATATTATTTATCAGCTCTGGAACCCCACGAAGCCTTTTTACAACCCATTAAAAATAAACAGGCTTATCTGCTGATTTATTTTACTAAAGCTGCTGTTGTAAATGCAGAAATGGCCCTTTTTTAAAACATTTACTGTATTGACAATCACATCGTTCTTTTATTATATAAGGTAAAATAAGTGCGGAAAAATGGAGTTATACAAACAATTACGGAATTTTTTATGCTCTCTATACCTGCTTGTTCACTTTTACTCTTACCGAAGTACTTAACATAATTATGTCATCTGCTCTTTATAAAAAGACCGCATTTTACAATGCAACTAATCATTACTCTCTATGAATACATTAAACTACCTTCAATAAAGTTTATGATACTAATGAATTTAATATGAAGAAATACCTTGGAAATATATACAGTGCAAAATCGCTTGGTAGAACTCTTGGGTTATATCAAAACAGTGAACGATGATAGGAACCCTAATTTTACATGGATTCTTCCGGTTACATAACCAGATTAACAACCAAATAAAATTAAAATTATAAAATTACCTACATATATTTTTTGGTACAGAAATTCTACCCGAACTTTTAATCAGAATGTGCGAATAATACGTTATTATAATTATAAATTATATTATCATAATATCCTAGTTTTTATCAATATTTTACAATCGTTAAACCTCGCCAAATACTTTACACGACTTAAAAAATCTAACTCGTTACTGTTTTTTGCCGTTTACGGCAATGCCAATGCCAAGGAGGGGTCAATACCCCTCCTCGGCATTGTTGTAAACGTGGTGTTGTAAACGTTTCTATGTGACAATGGAGACATCACCAGGTGGCTCACCGGGCCCATAACTATTTGGCAAGCTCAACATAAAACGTCCTGCAATCCGCATTGGATATCAGACTAAATAGAATCAGCACCAACAGTCAGTTGCAACAGCAGCTACCCTGAGACCTATGTATATCCTCAAATATAGGCTAATACGCATTCAATCTGGTTTAGGGCAACACATTAGCAAAGGGTGCTTTTATGTTCCCGTTAGGGCATATCTATAAGTAAGGATAAACCTGTTATAAGTCTTCTTTCGTAAATCACGTTTGAATGACACGAAACCTGAATAATTATGAACATGCTGAGTCTCAATCACCCCATTCATTGCTCAAATAAATATGAGTATCTAATGAATAATTTTAAGATGTGTTATTTGGTACGTAAAAAATAAACAGTGAATAATAATTTATTACGTACAGCACATATTCAGCACCAAAGAAAAAGTTTTAATAATATAGACGAAATACGAACGGGCCATATTAAAAACTTGATGTTTAAATTGTGAAATAAAAAGCTGGTATTCTATGTACATATGTCTAGATCTAAACTCGTTTACACCGTCGTCTTCTATATCTCCGTGATCTTCTTCTTGCGGGGTGAGTACGAGTATCATGCCCAAATGTGGGACGTGTATGGATTGCAGAGTACGTAAACATCATCAATCAACAAAAGCACACACAGTAACATACAGCAGCTCCAGATATTGTAATTTGTTTGTACAACGAGGTTCCTTTCATTATGCGTTCGTGCCCCATAAAATATGCATTTGAAATGAGAAAAATGTGTCGCAGCGTTGCGAACACATCTCTCCAGCTCAAAACGGCTTAAAAACATCATCGCAGTTATTCGAATACAAACTTAATGTCTCATGTACAAAGTTCAAAGTTGAAATGTAACACAGGTTACCGAGCTGTTTCAGCGTACGGCAACTAAGAATCATAATCTCGGCTTCCAGTGTGAGTTATACATGTCGTCTATTCACATTAGTTTTTGAAATAAACAAGAAATCCGTCTATATTTACAAAGTGCGCTGGGAATTTCATCTTGCTTACAGCTCTCTTCACGAAATTAAAGCTTATGTTAATGTGGAAGAAACAAAGTATGCATTCAAAAGCTCATTGGCGGTCGCAAGTGGTAGCGACAAAAGAACAAAGTACATACATAGTTGTTGTTATTCACTATGTGGGCCTTATAAGTTGTATTGAAATATATATTTTTTCAACTTGTACGCTAAACATATGTATGTTTTGTCAGTATTTCTCCGAAGAGGCATGCAGAGGGATGTAGTAGACAAAAGGTTTCACGAGTTACGTTTTACTACCCATGGAATAGGTGGTGAGACTATTGCCGTACACTGAGCACATATCCAGACTCTGAGTCACTAATAGAAATTCTAAGTTAGAAAAATCCAACAGTACCCCAATCAGGGTTCGACCCCAGAACCTCTGAAACAGCACGTTGCAACCATTCGACGAACGAGGCCTGTTATTTAATGGTAGTTAAATTTCTTGGGAAATTGAAACGACGTTACTAGATTACTAAAAATCTAACTAGATAATAGGAACAAAAACACCAGTAATATATTTTTAAGAAATTAGTTTACAACAAAAAGGAAAAAAAGCTTTTGTTTCATAGGTACACGTTACTCGGCTTCATAAACAGTAGTTTGATATGAAATACCAGAGCTATTCTGCGTAAAAAAGTATTGAAATATAATGCCAGATTTTTTATTAATATTTATTAACAATAGTTGCCTTAATTGTGCTTAGCTCGATGATCACAAACAGGAATATTTTTGAACTCGTAGTTTGCTTTAAATCATTACATCTTCGTTACCAATACTTGCAGTGGTATATCGTCAGATAGACGTCTTCACGTTAGCATACATGTAATTTACGAAGATCAATGCGTTTTCATTCTAGACACTGATTTTGCAAAACGTAAAAAAATGTTTGCGATTAAGGTACAGAACGCTTCATTATATTCCTTTAAATTTTGCTATGCAATATACTTTTTTATTTGAATAATATTACAAATATTATATAAGCCTTTTATTATAACATAAACTTTATGTTCGGCA
>DWMG01000469.1:0-19500 GCA_018244855.1 Elbella merops
ATCGACGATATATATCAATATTTTTTTTTAATATCGATATTTTTGAATATCGATATTTTTTGCCCATCCCTATCACCAGTTACGTTTAAGTCCTACAATGGAAAAGGTAGTGAGCCTATTGCCATATACCGGGCACACATTCAAACTCCGAATCACTACTAGCAATTCTAAATTAGACAAATTCAATAGTAGCCGACCCGGGACTTGAACCCAAGACCTCTCGAGCGGCAGTCGCGCTTGCAACTATTCGGGCAATGAGGCAGTTAAGTCAGAATCACAGTATATTTGTAATTTTTGTGTTTAATAATATTTGGAATAGGTGTAGGTACTAATAAATATTTCAATACATCGAACTACATGATATTTTTAATGAACTTAAGTAACGTAGAAATTGCAGGATGTATGACAAGTTGAAAACCGTAGACATACACTGACGGTATAAAAGCTAATCTATCTTTGGTCTTGTTGTTTGTATTATTTTTTCGATTTGCAAGCACATGTACACCTACTTATCCCAAACACCTCTTTAACAGATTGATACACACTAATTACTGGATCCCTGGCAAATACGTCATGTCTGTAACCGTTTTTATGATACGTCTTCTATCTCTATATCTTTTTGCCAACGAGAGGTGATGACGTAATACTGGCCCGGTACTCTTTATTTGGGGTAGGTATATCTCGGCGACAGTCATTTTACGATTTGTGAGCAGAATCGGGCTAGGGGTAGTGGTGTGTCGCGGTAGGGGCCGAGCGCGGACGATGGCCCCACGACCTATTTCCCCCCGCAGCCCCGTGGGCTTGGCGTTCCTCATCCTTTATCAAATTGATAAGAAGTCCGCACGCACCTAAGATACTTCTCGTTACTGAGCATTGGCGCAACATATTGAGTTTATGTATGGCTTTAGAAATGTATTTACATAGACTTAAGGTATATTTACTAAAATTGTTTAAATTCTTAAGTTGATAGCGGGATATGGATACGACAGGCTGAAGATCGAGCCCAGTGAAATTCTATTGGTGGGATATATCCAGCAGTGGGTGGAAACGAGCTGTTCATGATAATAATTAAAATTGCTTATTTAAGTTTACAAATACAGGTATTTCGAAATAAGATAAGTTATTGAGTCTGTCGGATTCGTTGTAAGCTTACCAAATTCGTAAGGTATTCGGACCCGGAGCGGAAGGCAGTGACGTCAAATTGATTATTGCATTGTTGCGATATTCAAAACATTGGCCTCGTCTAATAAAGGGTCATTTGATAGATAAATGGATATACATATACATTAGACAGTTTACGACAATTTTAATGTGAACAATGGTCGGCTTTGTTGCTTAACAGCCATTTATTTTAGGCTACCCATAAAGTTCATAAAAATTAGTGTTTGTTAAAGTTTAAGCACACGTTAGATTTGTATATACAGACTAACAGTACATATCTCTAGATATTAAAGATGTTTCATTTGTGTAACATCTATACCCGATTTTAATAAAATAGCCAGTTTCTGAGTAATGTATGTATATTATTAATAAAGGAAGATTTATTTTTAAGTGATCTATTTTATAGTTGTTATGCCGCCACAAATATTTTATTTTAAATATATAACTTGGGCTCTCTTGATCTTAACCGCCCTAATCACTGATAACAGATGAGAACTAAATAGCTAACGATGATAAGTAAATACAAAAGGCACAAATAAATCAATTTAATCGTTATTTCTTATCTTGGACAACAATGTCTAGTTATATTAGCGACTACTTCTACTTGACATCTACGTTGGAGTCGATAATGAACTGACCGTTGAATCTGTTACCACTTAAGTATGGGAGCGTGATGTATGTGTTGGCGAGAGGAGCGACGGGACAAAGGCTATGGTGTCGCGGCCGGCTGTCCCCAGGGCGTCGCGCGTCGGGCGGCCGAGTTTGCGGCACGGCGCGCCGCGTTCGACGACCTGCCGTCTCAAGGCCGCTCTTACACGTGCCACCGGCCGCTTCCTGCCGCCGCCATAACAAACCTCCCTGCCCCTCGCCCCCCACCCTACTATCCGTGGCCCGAATTGTTCCTAATTCTTAGTTTTAGACACCCCCATTCTAAGGTTTCTTCACCGCTACATATAGCTAGGGATGTATTTTTGGATTTAAATATTTAATAAAAAGGGATGTTATTCTGTTAATGTACCTGTCACGATCTCTATAAGAATTATACCTTTCATGCGCAGCTTACAACATTTTATAATATTGTACGTGTGTTTAATTAAAAGTGTTGTTTAAAGCATGATTTCGAATAACAAATCGGCGGGTAAGATTTCTTACACGTGTCAGACGCAGTGCATATTTTGATAAAATTTGTATACATCGTTGTGGTTCGCCGATACTTTAGCGTAGACAGGCACTGCCTACCTACACTTCATACACGTGTATGCAAAGCTAGTCGATGTTTTATGATCTGCGTCGAAAACATTTTACGTAATATGAAGCTTTTTTTTCTTAAATGCATATTTTGATGTAAGCCCTATGTCGACTGGCAGATTGATGGTGGTTATGATGATAATGTAAGTTCGGGTTGGCGTATTTAACAAACTATAATAAACAGGAATATGTACCTACTTGTACTTTATAAAGTACCCACATGTACTTTTTCTCACAAAGTTTTTTTAAACATTATACTAGTAAGACTTAGTACCCGTGCGTGCCTGGATTCTAACCCTCAGAACTCCGGTCTTCCAATACCATAAATCAAACCACTTCGAATGACCAGTTTGTATCATTTTAATAAAAATATATCATCTGTGTTTAATATTAAATAGTCATGTGAATTACCACGTGTTATTGTATAGGTGTGTGAAATATTTAAGAGAAGAATGTTAAATAAAAGTGGGTTTGAAGCGCGAGATGAAATGAGAAATACTATGATCTGGACATAGGGCTATCTATCTTGTCCTTGATATAATAAAAATAATAATATAATAATAATCGACCCATTTATCACTTCACTGTTGCAATATAATCTTAGCTCCTCTCATTCTGAAATGAGACCCGGTCGCAACAGTAATGCGAGGCTGACTATCGGGGCATCGGATTGGTAGAAACTATTTTGAATAAAATTAGCAGTAGTTCCATCAGGCAGTATTTTTAATTCATAAAAAAAACCACAACTGATCGGTTCGTTTTTTTGCGTAATCGATGTGACGAATGATTGTGATTATCGTATAGGTATACGGTTATCATATTTTATCAAAGATCCAGCGTTATCAGTATGCGGGCGTAGACGTGGACCTCTTTCTCTAAAGGTTTCTCTCAGTTGGTTCATGAATTACTTATCCACTTTATTTTTTTGTAGAGTTTTATTATTCAATTATTTTGCGCTAATAAGGTTTCAATATGTTTTGGCCTAAGCCTTCTTAACGATTTTTTATTTATTATCGGTAAATATTACATAAATAGTAAATATTTACCTACAGATAAATCAGGTCAAAAAATAATATTCTATGTGTATATTAATATAATAAAACTGAAAGTATCTTATACGTTTGTTCGCGCTGACCTCTGAAACCACCAGTCGGATTTGAAACATTCTGCATATTGTAGATTCATGAGAAATGCTATAGGCAACCTAGAACCGATGCTGCAATTGTTACATAACCTTAAATATTGATATCTGTAAAGTAACTCTGAAAAAAAAAGCGCTACCGAAGTGTTTTATACGTGTGCGCTGGAGTAATGCTTAGTAATACATCAATACAATGTACAACAAAAAATTTGTTTCTTAGTAAATTAAAAAGAAAAATGTCCTCGACACCATATATATGGCTGTCATACCTTACCCATAATAAGCCTCAATAAGTAACAGATTACTTAAAAATGAGGTGATTTACGAGCATTCTTTTAAGGCATGTTATATTAAATCTTACGAACGAAAATTATTTCATTTTATGGCCTTAATGAAGATAAACTCTGTTTTTGACAGCATGTTATTTGAACGCATAGATTAGGAGGTAACGTAGAAATATAACCAATCAACACTCTGCAGTCTACGTGTATGGTAACGGCGCTGTGCGGTGAAAACTAATATAATATATATTAATGTGAAATGCAACAATAACTAAAAATATTATCATTGCGGAATTACTGTAAATTATTTATGTATATTTATTAAATTATACGCGGGCAAACGACTGGCCATAGCTTGTTTAAGAAAAAAATAGCAGCTCAAGGTATTTTCGATCAGTACTTATTTAATTAAGTTTATTAAAAAAAGTATGCTCTCTTCGTACCGCGTAAGGTAACTGGTGTGATAATATAATAACAATAAAGGTTCGGTTGAAGTTATTGTTTGAACACAATTGTTATTTAAAACGAAATGAGCATTGAGCGACATCTTGACCGTGTTGTGTCTAGAAAACCGAAGGCTGATGTATAAACATTAGCGTTCGTAAACAATGTTGCACGCGGCCTCTCGATTATATAACGATATTAGGCATACGACTGGCATGTACTTTATAATATCGTATCAACTGGATTCTTTTTTGTATTATTATTATTGTTATATCACCCGTCAGGTCTTTTGGGTAGGCAGAGATTGCTGAATGCGAAATATTTCCTTTACATACCTGATTAGTTTCTTCTGCATTCATCTCCTGACTGACTGACATCATCAGTGTCAAACCTCCCGGAAAATACGTTCACAAGCATTGCTCTCTTTTTAGTATTTTTTTCTATTATATGTTTTAACATTCCATTTATGATCAAATTTGTTCGCAAAGGTTGATAAACCTCAATATTCACAACACCAACTGCCGTATATCTGATTATATAAATACCAGTCGGTAATAAATTAAGTTTTTATCATGCCACGAATACAATTAGCTAATAAAATAGCGATTTAACAATACGCGAAGCTGATAATCGTAGCATATCATAACCGCGCTAACCACCTTTTACATACATACTCGTATTTGTCAATAAGACCTGGCTGCCAGATAGTATATATTCATGTATTTCCTGCGAGTTGGTGTGACGTATCTTTTTATTGCATTTAAAATGCAAAAGATTTATGTAATATCAGATAGCTCGTTCTAGATTTTAATAGTGTCTACCACACAAGCTTAAGTAGCACGATGAATATTTATGTTATTTTATAAAGTGCTACACATGGAATTATATCTAAGTTGTGTCGAGAATTGCGTCGCGTAGTGAAGTATGTCGTAAATTTAGTATAGGGGTAGAGTTGAGGGCAGAGGGAGGCTGAAGGGCGAGGGACGTCTGCGACAGCGGAACCTTCGCTCTGATAACCCACATTTATGCGCCCTCCGCCGCCTTCCCACTTATATTTTTATACGAACCTACTGACGCGTTCAAAAATTTCATGAATATAACATATTATGTATATTATGAATTATCACTTGTAATTAATGACTTATTATAAGCGCGTCTAATATAAGCTATATTTTTGTCAGAGACTCAATAACAGTCGACAAATGCGAGCGAGGCGGCGGCTAGGTGCCGAGGTCGATATTGATTTTTGTGCTAGGATGCGAGCACCACAGATACGAGCGGAATCAACTTATTCGCTCACAGAACGACAATATTATTCCGCGCCTTATTAATTAACGCTTCATCAATTTTATATGATTGTTGTGCGAATACATGTGCAAGAAGTACTCTCTCTTCATATTGTTGTGTTACACTCATTGCCCTAATTGCATGGACACAACCGTTTTGCGACCTTTTTACTTAGAAGTTACCTACACATGTACGCGTGTCTAGAAATGTACTAGAAGTTATATTCAAAATTCGATACAATAATATCTTACACTTTAAAAAGATTACTTGATAAAATCAACTTTATTTATCAATAAATATTTAATGATATTCATAGTCATACTCGCACTTGTTATTTATTCAAACAATGTTATTTATTCCAATAGCAATGACCCAACTGTCAATTATGTCTGAGTTATATTCATCCGTGAATATGATAACATTTGAGGGATATGGGTGAAAACGTCAAAACATAGCCGGGCACGTGAACTGAAATACAAACGATAGTATAGTAAATACTCGACGGCAGCTTAGTGAACGTTGTCATACGTCTTTTTAAGAATTAAATCCGCAGTAAGTGTTGCGGCTGACGAAGTAGTAGATACTGGAGTACTGACCGGCGAATGCGGGCGGGTCGGCCGTCGGCGGCGGCGGCGTCGGCTCGGTGGTGTTGGAGGGCGCGCTCGCGCAGGTGGGCGCCGACGGCGCATCTTCCGCGGCGCGGGCGGAGGGCGGCGGCGGCGCGCCGACGCCGGACGGGCCGGGGGGAGGTGCGCAGAGCGCGACCAGCCGCAGCAGCGCCACGCACCACCACCAGAGCACGGCGGCCAGCGCGCGGGCAGCGCGCCCCACGCGGCCCGGAGCCTCCTCGCGACCGAAATACGCACACCGTGGAGCTCCGCGAGCTCGTTGCCTAGCTCCGACGAACGGGCGTGCGTGCAGACGCAGGCGGCAGAGGCGCGACGCGGGTGCGCGCGCGCGGCCACACGGCGACTGCGGTGCCGCTTCCGAAAGCGCACGACCGCGCCCGAACACTATTTCGGGAGCGACGCTCCGCACCGCTACCGCCCGCCCGCCGCACTCTGCCAATTTTACGCGAAATTGCGGGCGGGCGGTGATGCGATATGTCCCGCGGCCATCTGTACCGGCGGGCCCGTATCGGCCGTCGATGCGCCCCTGCAGGAGAATCCTCGACTTAGCGAGAGGACCAGTGGCTCATTCCCGAAGGACCCCGCGCGCGACTCCGAGCGACACGTGCAGCGCTCTTACACTCAAAATAGTCGGCGGCGAGCGTGTAGCGGCCCGTGTCAATAGATACAATGTCGCAGCAATTGGCAAGGAAACAGAGACTCGCACTATCTCACTGTCTCGCGCACTGTGTTGTGAATTCTTATGCACGGTTTATATTTAGATTCAAAATTATTTCTGATATAGATAGGTGTTTGACATTACGTTGAACTCTCATACGTCGGGAAGCTCCACCTGTATAAATACTCTGTGCCACTCGAGCCACCGTTATCGATTATATTGCTAAATCGACCGAACGATCTTTATATCTTACATATGTCAATCTTATTGATCGGGCTTACAACATAAATCGAAACATGATTTTATCAAAGACGAATATCAGCAAAGATGTTTGCTATAGAAAAATCCTACATCTGATTAATTGATAGGTGTTCGTAATGTTTCTTAATGAAGTCATACAAAATTATAAAAACGTCAGTAATTACATATTATTATCATATGACTCATAGAACAAACACCAACGGTCCGAAAGTATGAAAGTAAAACGAGTATTAGAATTGCTTCATTATCTTTACTGCATATGATTAACAACGTCAATCGTGGAAGGAAAATATCACGCGAGACCAAAAATTACATGTAGTTATTGCACGAAACAATTACTTTATTTACAGGTACAATAAATACATATGATTATTTTTTAAAACATTGGTAGTATCCTATACATCTATGCCTACCCTTTCGGGGAAATAAAGACTTGATATTATAATAATGGACCCATTTATCTTCCCACTGTTGAAATATGGGTCTCCTCTCACTTTCAGAGGGTTAAGGCCATAGTGTGCCACGCTGGCTAAGTGCGGGTTGACAGACTTCAAACATCTTAGAATTATTATTTTTTATATAAACTCTTAGGTTTGCAAGTTTCCTCACGACGTTTTCCTTCTTTGTTAGCAAGAGATATTTAAATTTAAAACGCACTTTTGTAAACAGGTACACGCCATGGATTTGAATCCAGTACCCCTGAAATAAGGTTCTGAATTCTTAACCTCTAGGCTGTCACTGCTTGATATTATGGTATTTCTTTATTGTATAGCCTGACATATTAACAAACGCACTATTATTTGGTAAGTGGTTAATGTCGCAATAACAAAATAACTGTGGAAGCACTGCTATCCTAGGAGTCTTTTGACAACTTTTTTGAAAATCGTCCTGTGACATACAGTCCAGTAACAGATGCTATTGGATATTCCTAAGTTGAAATTTCTCGCAGTAGTACGACGTCTGCATGTCTGTCTGATATAAAACAATAGGCTCACACCCTATTGCATGAAACTGGCTAACTTCATACAAAGTGGTCCAGTTTCAGTAATAAATAATCCCTACCTTGAAGCCGCTACAAAATCTGAGTCCGTTGAAAGATCAAGTGAAAAATAATGAAGTGAAAAATCAAGTTGGAAGATCTAGAAAGATATCTGCATACGTTTTATCATTTCTTAAATGATTAGTATACATCTGAGCTGTATAATCCGCTGCCAACGTCGCCATTCCTACATCAGACCACTCGTAAAATAGAGCAGTTTCATTCTCCCCAGCTGGATACAGATTCATACTGTCTTCTACATACTGTCAATTTCGGGTGCATTATTGTCACGATTGCATAAACTTCCTGTTCGCAATGCGCAATTACAACAAAACGTCAACCCGGTGTTTTTCCGAAGGGGTAGACAGAGGATTGTATTATTTCCACAGTCCCCCTATAAGTTTGATCAATATTTTAGCGAGGCATAGTATGATATATTACAGCATGTCTTTTACAGTAATGCTTAAATTACTGTTCACGTAGCTCTAACGCATATCTTTAACGAGTATCATCCAAATATATGAACAGATATAGCGAGACATACGTATCTCCCATTAACAAGACTTATTTTCGCATAGATTATGACCATAAAGACGTATATTATAGGTAATGTAAAAAGAAAAGAGAGACGTACGAGTATAGCCATGTATATTTTACATTTATTTTACTAATTCTACGGAGAGCGTGACTAATGTTTAATACATAACGGTTATTATGTATCATTCTGTTTGAGTGTCTTTCAATACGTCGAGATCTAGTATGCTTGTATGTAATAATATTCATCGTTAAACATTTTGTTTGGAGTGATCTCAGTTATAAGATCTATATTTATGTATATATAATTTTTAATAAATCAAATAATAATTTTTAATTATTTGCTGTAACGGTGAAGAGAACGTCGTAAGGAAATTTGTATACTTTAGTCTTCCAGAGTGTTCTCTAAGCCGTGTTAAGACTGCTAACCCGCACGGGGTCATGTGGCACACCGGAATTATAAAGGGACTGAGGATGGTCTGCAGCTACAATGTGTACTATTCTGGTCAACAATCTACAACCTTATTTTATCTATCAACATTTAAACTATCTTTAACAACGGATATCTTCCCGAATGTTATCCAGTTCAAAGCAGACAGCCTGTGTATAGGCTCTAAATACACAGCCTTTCGTGCACTTTTAGAGGGGGTTTTTATGTTTTATCTCAATTTGGTGCATGTGAGTTTAGGGATAGCAACACTCCATATGCCACTGCCCTTCGACACTCGCCCCTCGTCATACTTGTTATACATATATTAATTATACAGTAGTGGTCACTGCTGTATAATTAGCGTATAACGTACTGTATATCTATTTACAAAATAATACTTTTGAAGATTTTTCATTTTTTTTTAATGAAGTGCTGTTAGAAGAGTAACAGTGCCGTTAAAAATAATAAATGTCACTGGCAACAATTAGATACAAAGGGTTGGATTTAATATTCGGTAATCGCGAATGTAAGCGATTTGTAAGACTGGGAGAGAAAATACATATTTGGCCATCAAGTACGCGCTTGTATCTCTTAGCTTAAAGTGCTACGTGATATTAAATAAATAAGCGAAAATGGGTAATCATCAAGAGCAAAGGCAGACCTGAAAAATCTTGAACAGTAAATCTGATTTGACGTACTAAAATAATTAGCGAAGGTACAGAGACAGATAGACCCAACGATACTTTGCCCAACCCGGAAATGAACCCGGGAGTATTTGATCAGCAGTCGCGCTGGCAGCCGTTCGACCAATGACGAAGTCAAAGTCAAATTTATTATTATTATTCAAATAAGTTTAATTTCTTTCTCGGGATCGAATACGGGCTTTATTCATCCCATATTATGTTTGTCAGGTAAACGTTGATGAGTTGCTTATGACGGGTACGATTAAATGTCATCTAAATTACATCGGCAAAGCAGCTGGTTGCGGCACAAAATCTCGTTTTTCTCCGTGATCATTATATGACTGGGAGTCGCAGTCTCAGAGAAATGAGGTATTTTCTATTGCACTCGGTCTGGCGTTGTAGGAAAGCTCTCCAATCGCTCCAGTCCATCTATCTAGTTGGAACGCAGCTCTTTGATCTTTTGGTCATGTAATCTCACATACTAATATTGAAGCAGGGCACAAAGAAATAATAACTGAATATGGTCTCACCTAGAGCATACGTTTACTTGACAAAGCTTTGATTCCGAAGATTTATTTTCACAACTAAACATCCTTCACATAAGTCACACAAGTAATCATAATTTTGTCTGATGGCTACGGAGGACCCTGTTTAATACAGCAACCACTCCGCCTATTACTAATAAATTAGTACTTCAGTAAGCGCTACATCTTTGTCATCAAGTGGCAGGTTTGCAGCCGTCATTAATATCATTATTTTATCAAGTGAGGTTCATTACGGGGTAGTCCCAGATTACCGATAGACTAATATTTCTGTCCTTACATATCTGACGTGCTTTATCTACACCATGAGACAACTACCGAGAACGAACAATAATAAAACTCGTTTGTGTACAAAATTGGAGATTTTGAAGATGCCAAGATAGTAGTAAGTAAGTAGATCGTAGTATTAAGAGGTAGTAGAACATTTCTTTGCGGCTACGAAGCTTAGCTATTCTGTTTAAGTTTAGAAAGAAGTCAGAAAATAGCATTTTTTTATTTATGAGTTTATATGACTTTTGACAATTAAAGTGAGGTTTGACAATTTGGCATATACCCATATACAATGGTCGTCAAACATACATATTTGTGGTCATAACAACGGTAGATTTTTTAAAATCTAACTAAAATAACAACTGATACATAAAGTTGCTGTAGACAGTAATTGGTAGGAAACTTGCCCGAAAAATTTATGGTGAACGAATAAGAAGACAAAAAGGAAAGCTTTTACACAGAATAATAAATAATGCAGTATAACAGTGATCGCACTAAAAAGTGGAAAATCTTTTATTAAGCACTACTCTACATATATACTCTGGTAGAGTATAGAGGTGCAGGCTTCGTGATACGGGCAGCGCAGGCTGCGCTAGGCGGGAGGGCGGTCAGTGCACCGAGGTCGCGATGCACCGGAGCATGTGGCCGCTAACGCCCCCCTCCACTGCTCCGCAACACTCCCCCTATCCAAGCTTCACTTTGTATGGCACACGATGTAGCGACTATGGCCCTTGAGCATTTTAGTCCAATAACCATCCCCAAGTGTAAATTGTAATTGTAATAAACTTATACAGATAAATATTAACAGATATAGGACCTGATTTTTGTTGAAGATAATTTATTGCTTCACAAATGTTTAGTGAATTATATCGAACATTTTCCTGGTCCTAACATTTTTAATTTAATCTGCGTCTAAAATCTTAGTACGAGTTTTTTGCCTTTATGATTTAATTTGAACAGTAGAGATAAATTTGTGCTTAAGCTATTGAACTAATGATTATATCATTATTATTTATTTTATATTTACCCTTTATTGTATATGTACAATAGAGCGACTTAATGCCCAATGGCATTCTCTATCAGTCGACCATTAGTGATTGTGTAAAATAATACTAGGTTTCGTACCGCATTCAACTCTATATAACATATTTAAGTATGTATGTATGTACATATTTGTTTAATTCGATTTAAAAAGAAAATCAAAGAGGCTTTTATAACGTATTGATATTAATTGCTAAAGAGCTTAGATTTTAATAGGCTGTTACTGATACTCCACGTTAAACTTTTATTAATATTCTCTCTGCTTTAAACCAAAAATATACATGTAAATAAGTAACTCCTTTAAAACTGTAGAGTCGTGCTTGAATGATGTAGAGATCGCTTACGGCAGCTATTTACTCTTTCTGCTTTTAAGCAAAGATTATACACGTTAATAAGAAACTGGCTTGAGGATGTAGAGTCATACTGGAATGATGTAGAGATCGCTGTTACCTCGTAGCTTGTGTTCCGACGAATAGCCGCACCGGTTACTTTAAATTTTCATTAGCACCGGCGCTCGGCGCTCCGCCGCCCGCCTCCAGCGCCTGCAATTACATTTTGCAATTTACGAATTGTCTTTTTATTTACGACGCCGAAGCCTTCTCGAAGCCTTCCGTTACTATCGTATTCGGAATCTATATTTGTTTTAGATTTGTAAATGTAATTTCTCTTCGTTGAATTTGAAGAAGCCGGATTGGGGCTAAGATCAGTTCGCAACTAAAGAAATAACAAACTAACTGTTCACAGTGTTATTGAATATCTGTAGTCATATTAATTGTAATGACAACATTTGGAAGAGTCCGATTTTTTTCCATATAGCTATATCTATTAACTACGAAATAGAAAACCTAATAGAAAAATGCATAAATGAAAATATAAAAAGTGTCTACATTTTTGTGTTTTTTAATGTTTATGTTTAAACTTTAAGTTGTTTTAATCTCTACTCGTTGATGTCTTTTATATGGCAAGGGATGGATAGTCCAGTTTCATTATCATTAATCTCTGTGTGGCTTACCTTTAAACCAATATTCAGAGACAATTATAAAAATGTAATTTACCATTTATAACATTATCTCAGTAATTTATATTTAAAACTGGAAGCATCGGATAAAGCACTAGAAGTATACAGTCATTCAGTCAGTCAGTCATAAACAGATCGGTTTGAAAACCTTTTAGAAATTATAGGTTTAGAAATATCATAAAATAATGAAGACTCAATTCTCACCTACACTTCAGTATATATAGTACCGACTTTCCAATAAGTTTTACAGCTTAACTAAAATACATTTCCATATTTAAATTTTCGTTAGCGAGTAGCGCGACAAACTACAAATTAGTCGATTGCTGAAAGAATCGCTTAATAGTACACGGAATAGCACTTTACGATGTTATCATTTAAGTAGCGAGCATTATAAAAGAGAACACACTTATTTTCATATGAAAAATAAAAATAGTACTGAAAGGAGAGCGGTTTTCGTCTGAAACTGGTTTATCGTCTTGGGAATTTCCTTTATGGTGAATGTAAAATTTTAAGTAAATCTTTTATCAAAGACAAAATTTTAAATATAAGTTTGTATGAATGACAAGTAATTCCGGGTGCCATGAAAATACATAGCGTGTTTATACTTATAATGAACTGAGATTTTCAATATAGAGTCCTCAAGTTTCGTAAATTGAAGATTGTTTACATAAATGAAGTAGTTGGTGTTGTTTACATAGACGAATGTTACGCAAACATAATGAAGCTTTAAGATTTCCGAATGTACAGAAAATTCATGTGACATACAACGTTAGTTCCATTTACACCAACATCCAACATAATACAAATATATTTTTCTTAATATAAATTTATTGAAATTAAAAATAAATATACTTTCTAGCATTGCAATGACATTATGGCGAGAGAAAAATGGGATACCAATTATTTAAATCAAATAAATGAATTGACATTAGCTGACAATTCCAAAATCTCTAACATAAATCCAAAATACTCAATTTTTAATATATATTACTTGTTACCTGCCCATTTTTGGATCAAGGTTAAGGTGTTGACTTTCTAAGTTTTACTAAATTGTACAGGAACCATTAAAAACAAGGCCAACAAGAGCGCTGGTGACCATATTTTCAAAATCGAAATTAATTTACAAGTCTGCGGTGTGTTTGTGGTGGTGGTGAGAGCTCGAGCGGCCGAAGCCAATTGTGGAATGTGGAATAATGAGACCAATGTTCCAGAAATGGAAATTAAATTCAGAAGCGCACGAAAAGTAATAATAAATGAATTAAGGTTTTAACAGGGTTTATACTATTTAGTCACAGTTGTTTCACGATCAGTGAGATTGTTGTTTGTGTTGTTGTTAAATAACAAAGAATATATCTAAATTGTCTGGACGGCCCCGCTGATCGAGTGGATGCAAGAGAAAATGCTAATCAAGATGTTCTGGGATGATACCCGTGTCAAACAATGGTGGGGTTTTCTAATTTGAAATTCGTAATAGTCGCTCGGAGTCTGGCTTTACGCACAGTGTATGTCAATAGGCTCACCCCCTGTTCTATGATGGGACGTATAACAAACTGGTTAATCAAGGTAGTGTATTACACTCCTCTGCATATCCCTTCTTAAAATTAAGGCTTAATGTTAAAATGTTTTGGCATGGTTTGTTTATCCGTAAGTATAGTATAGGACCTTTCGGTTCCCTTTTTTTTAAATAAATCCCGGGGAAAATACCACAGTTTTGGATTTTCGTGTAAAATAATACAAAGTAAGGTGCCAGAGAGAGAAAAGAAAAATCGAACAATATTTTTTGGAGAAGTTGAAGTCGAAAATATGCGTTACATTTCTTACACTCCATCACCTAGATTTGGCAGTGTATGCTCTTAGGTATAAAATACGTATTTTTTTTCTGGTTCCTTTTTCTTCAATTGTTACTATTTAGTGGCTCAAATTTATTTATATAAGTATCCAAGATTATACTGGTTGAATATTAGTTACTATACAAGATAACAACTTGAGGGATGTACTTACTGGTCTTATTATTTTTTATTGTATAGGATGTATATTTTTTATAGGTTGTTATATACATAGGTGTAACTACATACCTATATAAGGGTTGGTTCTGATGTTTTATATAGAGAGAGTAAAAGTGTGGGCTATTTGCATCATAATACTGACCTGTTCTGATCTCTTCTGTATTGTAATAATTATTGTAAGCCAGCCCTTATTATTGAGCGAATAAAAGTTTTCCATTCTATTCCAGGGAACAAAGCTGCGGTTCCGCACAGTAGTGCTGTGTTGAGTAAATCGCGTTAAGAGTAGGCACGGGCTGTGTAATCAATCGTTGTTATCTGTTTACGTGTGGAGCGTCGACCTCGGAGCGGCGCGCCGGCGCGTCTCGTTATCACCAGGGCTGCTACTCGGTACATTCCATTTAATTACTTTTAGCTATTTATAACCTTGTATATCATTATCGGTGTATCGCAATAGTCTCACCACCTATTCAATCGTGGGACGTAAACGTAACTGGTGAAACGTGAGAATGTATTTTCCTCCTCTGCCTACCCTTTCGGGGATTACAGGCTTTCATTATATCATTATTGGAGGTCTAGGTCCAGCAATGCATGGGAATAGGCCGATTATGATGATGATATCATTATCAAAACATTGAGCGTGTATTTCCCCAATAGGTAGGCAAAAGAGCGTAGTACGCTCCCACGATTCACAAGTTATGTTAAATGTCGTACCATGGGTTGGCCTATTGTCATATACCGGGCAGTAATTCAGATTCTGTGTACTATTAGGAATATCGAGTTTGAGAAACCCAATAACACTTTATCTGACTTGGTTATGAAAGTCTTTATCCTCTTGATCAGCCGTCAAATTATCATACTCATCATCATCATCATAGGCCCCTCCACTTAGCTGGAGGGCGTCCTCCACTACGTTTATCATACTCATGATTTTATTACTTTTGTTATTATTAATGTATCATTATGGTAGATCTCCTATGGAGGACGTGTGGAGTATTGTGTGTCAGATGTCTCTTACAGATCTGCCGTGGTTTTTCTATATTCATTACGCATTTTTTAAATGATGTCATCAAATCAATAATTATTTGTGAGATACATATTGCTCGTTAATTGAAGGGTGTTGTAATCGATAATAAAATAATAATATATACATAAAAAGACATGGCAGTTGTGTTAAGTGTTGTCTTTTCCTTTCAAAGAAATTTTAAATACGATGAAAAATTAATATAGCTGTGTAAAGTGTTTAACGGTTATACAGCCACCGAAATGTATTAACGGCCATTTTTGTAAATTTATAATAAATTACTGACATAACACTTTTATCAATTCATATCTTTATTTATTTTTTTACTTAATTTTATTTTGAAAGTCAGTAATTTTTAATTTAAAACATTATTTTTTACATTTCAGCATAAGTTGGCAACCCTAGTTATCGCATCGCCCGCTCTGCAACCGCCGCGCCGCTCGGCTTTGTTGTATGCACCGTTCGCTATATGCGCATTCTGCCAATGTTTTGTTTCATTATTTGTTATGTGGCTAACAATCACATTTTATTGCACTTTGATTGGAGCTGATTTTGGTTTTCATTGTATACCTTTTTTTATATACCTTTTTATTATTACTGATGACGTATAGATTTTATAGACGACGCTGACACTGCTAATGTCTATGGTAATGTAACATCACGCCTATAATCCCCAAAGAGGTAGGCAAAGGAGTGTAGCACACTCCGACGGCTAATGACCATAATGATGGAATAGTGACTTTGATATTTCATTATTATTATCATTAACCGCATTTGGGTCCGCGGTTGAGTTTTCCTCTCAGAAAGAGATGGGTTAAAGCCATAGTTTGCCAAGCTGGCCAAGTGCGGGTTGGCAGAATTTATACTACAAAGAATATGTGGGAAAAATGTAAGGTCTACATGTTTTTACTCCCCGTATAGCAAGATATTTGAGTGGCATTAATGAACTGTTCACACATAGGGTTGAGAAGATGCACTATTTTGTTAATTTTGTTTAAACACATTTTTTACAGTTTGTTACAAGTAACCAACAATTTTTATGCATTCAAATATTTATATTTTTTTTAAAATTTCGTCTTCGTACATGTATGTACATACCTTTTTATATAATAATAAATGCCTATTTCATGATCTAGGAGATGATACATTTGTTAAACATTCTATAAATCGGCGGACAACCTCTAGAAATAAATTATTTTAATTTATTCAGATCTTAGTGTCAAGCAATGACAAAACATAAATATGTGAAAAAGAATTTGAGGGCATCGGATAAAATATTATAAATGGTTGAATATTTTATATCGTCATTATTACCAGTCAGTCTTATTTCACTGCTGAACGGGCCTCTCTTAATAATCGCTTTTCGTTCTTGGCTTGCTTGATCTAGTTCTTTTCGCATACCTTGATTCCATCTACGGAGAGGAGTGCTATAGTATACCAATTTTGCCAAGACCACGGCTCATAGGACATACCTATACGAAAAAGTATTTATGTACATGAATATAAATGAATATTTTTTCTTCGTTTGTCGTGTGCTATACAAAATTGTTATAATTTATATTTTTCTGTTATTTTGTGTAGTTTTTTTTACTCTTGTGAGGGCGCTGGTCATGAACAACGAAGATGAACTAATAATTAAAAGTCGTTGTATTTTTATTGTGTTTAAAATAAATATATGAAAATAATTTGAATAGGTCATAGTAAGAATGAACAGGACAGACAGGACTCATAGTGAGCAGGACAGACTGGCGGAGCTTCGCAAAGAAGGTCCTTATACAGAGGAGCCACAAGCGTTTTGCCCAAGACTCGCTGAGAAAAGAAAGCAAATCATAATTAAATACATATCGCATTACTGAGAAAATATTTCGGTCCAATTTGGAGCAGTGCTATTTCTAGTGTTTTTTAGTAACTATCTATCGTATATTTCGTTTATAGAGTGAGTTATAGCGAGTGTCAAGTGGAGTGGCCAACAATGGGGAGTATTGATGCGTTGGCAGTGCAACGGCGACGCCCTGTGCCCGACCGCGGCGAGAAAAAAATATACAAGTGCATGACTTCCTGCTCAGGCTCCGGCCACCGATCCACTGCAATTTGATACATGTACTCGCTGTCGATTTAATTACGCACCCATGGGTTAGTGGCTGCCTGTGGGAGACTACCGGTTACAGTGCTTTTAGCGACAAAATGATTATTATTAATATGCCATTACGCGAGGCAGGCAGAGCAAACCATGTGCCAAATATACGCCTATTACGTGGGGAATACATGCTAACAGATCTGATGTGTTTTTGTAAGTTCATCATTTTCTTTACGCTGGTTTCGATGAATTTTGACGCCTCTATCAGCTAGTATCTGACCTACTTGGTCAGTCAAGAGTCAAGGTTAGTCTTAAATTTTCTCGGCACGCGCATTTACAAAAAATCGCATTGTATATTTGTTAGATTGTTTTTTAATCTGTCATTCTTTCAACGCATTCGAACAATCGGAGTATGCCTTTTCCCATTTTTTAAAATTTTTGTCAGATTTAACTTACTTTGCCAATAAATTTTATTAATGCATTTGTGCTAAGTAATGCGAGAGCTATTTCATTAAACATGCCTGTCATTAATGTACCAGTTTTGTGATTTAAATGTAACTAAAGTGGCTACAAGCAACGATTTCTATTTAATTCTAATCAATTATATTATAAGGTGTGGTGACTGGTAGACAGTGCCAAAATGTATTAAGCCCGCTCATTCTGTTATACTGAAGTGTATTTTAAATAAAACATTAAAGATAATTATAAAAAGCTAAAAGATCAGAATATATTTTGATAATTATATTTGATTTAAACACCGTAGATTTCACCAGATACTATTCGGTAGAGATTTTCTTATACATAGTAAAATGTTTTTCTTACAAATACTGACCGTGAGAACGATTATTTGACTTATTTTTATTAACCCGTGCGCGGGTTGCCATTAACACCCCACAATTGAAACTAAAGGTTATTTTTCTATTTTCGAACATAGCCGTCTGAGTGGTTAGAAGTGGCCATTCCAGTAAAGGAATATGTGGGAACCCTGTGACGATAACGCTTGTTCGGTAAGGAGCTGTCAGTTTTTTGAAGGGGCCACAAATTTACAATATTGTGTAATTAAAATCGTTAGCGATAACAGATTAATTAACAGCATAGACGTTTATAAATATGACTGGCCGTTTAATACTATGTATATAACTTGTTTATGCCGAGTCCTTAGCCAATTTTTCATGATGCAGTCTGCTGTGTCACTTGATGTTGTTTGCCTACAGTCTTTAGAGGTACGATTTCGATTACAAATAGATCAGATGGCAACTGTCATCAGACAGAAACTTAGGAGCAATGTTCGCTTTAGGGCCAAACTGTATTTCCAATGTTTACACTGACTACTCCCTTTAGATCAACGTTACATTTTACATGTTCGTATTTTTAGTTAGTAATTGTTAGCTTTACATACGTAAACGAATGCCACCCGTCTTAAATAATCCATCGTCATCATCAAACCCTTTTAGTACTCCCCTGTTTGACGCGAGTAAATATTTTTCGTTTCACAAACTAAAATCGCGTCAATAAACTTATTGAGTTATAATTAACGAATTATGATAAAGAATTCAAAATTCTTCGAATTCAGCGTGCGTATATGAAGAGTGACAAATATAAAAGAGGCACGTCAGCTCTGTAAGAGATATACATATTTGGCACTCGGTATAGTATCATCGACCCATTATAATTCCACTGTTGGAATATGGGTCTCCTCTCATATTGAGAGGGTTAAGGCCATAGTCTG